>AWUE01021759.1:0-22485 GCA_001974825.2 Corchorus olitorius
AGGAGAAGGAAAAAAAGAAAAAAAATCAATTTTTATTTCGAAAATTAAATTATAGACAAAATACAAAAAAGTCCTTTATGTTTTTCATTTGGGACAAAAAAATCCCTTATGTTTTTTTTGGGACAAATTAGTCCCTTGCTGAGATGGAAAAGCCACGTGGATGCCACGTAGACTTCTTGCTGACGTAAATCTGACGGCCATTAGTCACGTGACTAACGGACCGTCCAAAAAGGACTAACATGGCTCATTTTTGAAACGTAAGGGATTAATTTGTGCCGAAAAAAACATAAGAGATTATTTTGTCCCAAAAGCAAAACATAAGGGATTTTTTTGGCTATTTAGCCGTATAGATATAGATATAATATATTAGGCGGGGAAAAACACCAATTTCTTTAGTAGTAAAAGATGTCTTTTGGTGCAGGTGAGCGGTTTTGCATTTGCAGGTTATGCTGCTGGTGTTGCTACCTATTTGGCAGTTAATAATCTGCACATCTCCTTACCTTCAACCTTAGCAGGTCCCCTTCCTTTCTGGTTCATAAAATCACAATGCTACAGCTCGAATTCAACTACTTGCATGTAGCCATTTTATCAATTTAGTGAAGAGATCTCCTATAATGCACACATCTTAGGATTGAAGAAATTTTTGATGGATGAAAAGGTCTTTCTTAATCTCATGTCTGCTAGCTGTATTGATAATTGTAACTAGAGATGTAAAGACCATGAATTGATCGCTAGCTAAATTCGGTCATATATTTTTCCATATTTTTTGTTTGCATTATTTTCCCTTGATTATTATTTCAGTACTAATTCTCCAAATTTTGAAATCACAGGCTACCACGTCCAACTGCAAAAATTCGTGTAATTGATTTTGTCAAACTTAGTCAAAATCGTTCTTTAAGTTCCTTTTCTTCCAGGGGTCCAAATCTAATAGATGAAACCATTCTTAAGGTTATATTTCCTCTTCTCATGATAATATAATTTTGTCTTTTTCTTTTCTTTCTTTTCTCCTCATCCTATAATATTGATTTAGCAGCCTGATATATGTGCCCCCGGAGAAGAAATACTATGTGCGAATGGTGATCATGAAGATTACGCATCATGTAGTGGAACCTCAATTGCAAATGCTTGTGTGGCTGGGATTCTGGCATATATAAAAGCTATTCACCAGGATTGGTCCTCAATGAGATTAAAATCTGCTGTGATGACCACGGGTAATATATTTCTTATGAAAAGAAAATTCTTAATTACTATAATTATTATCTAAGTTATTGTCAGGTAACTCACCGCTAAATTACTTGGGTTTTTTAATATGACAGCAAGCTATGATCATTTGGTTTTCAATGATCCTACGGATGCTCTAGGATATGGAGCTGGAATCATTGATGTTGCAAAAGCGATGGATCCAGGGTTGGTTTTTGATGTGACCAGAAATGATTGTGATCGGTATATGCGTGACATAGAAAAAAATATCCCTAGACCTGGAATGAATTTCAATATACCAAGTTTTAGTATAATCTTGGATAAAGAAAAAGGATCCTACACTTTCAAGAGGAGACTAACCAACATCATGGATAGCAGTTGTACATTTCAATTAGCAAAATTTGGCAGGTCTGGAACATTTCCTAGTTCCCTAACGATTAAGGTTAGACCTCATCAATTAAAATTCCGCCACCTAGGGATCAACAAGGGTTTGAGTTGAAGGTAAAAGCAAAGAAGGGTGGCAATGTCATCAAAGATAAAGTAGTACTGTGGGAAAGATTGATTTGGAAGGAAGTTGGAGGTAATCACGAAGTTTCATGCCCTATTATCATATTGAGTCCAAATTTCAGGTATATGATTTTAGTTAATGGTATTTGTTTTCTAACCACTTATAATTAATTAGTACTCCCTTCTTAAACCATATATACTGATTTATTTTCTGAAATTCATAGGAAGATGCGACAAGAGAGAATGGAGAATGTTATGCCTTAATGAGATTGCACTGGATTAGGGCACCATTCGAGGGCACTGATCCCTAGGATGACGATCTGCAAGACAAATGACACCTGAGTGGCAGGGGGATGCCCTGCGTTAGCACTCTGATGCTTAAGTCAGATTCCCTTAAAGGTAAAGAATGTCAGGATTCAGTGCTATAAAGTAGTAGGGTCAGAAATCATACCTCCAAATAGGGTAATCCGAGGGTATTTATAGGGTGTGAAAGGCGGTTACCTTTACACGTGGGGGCAGTCGGGTCGCTAGACCCGCGCGTTGACCCGCTTGGGGTCCGAAGCGTGTGGCATTGGAGTGCGTGAGGCCTAATGTATGGGCCTTGGCTTTGGTGGGCCTTGTAGGGTCGTCCGGCCCATATTGGCTCCTAGGGCCTTATGGCTATGTCCTTTGAGTTTGCTTTCTTAGGGCCTTTAACTAGGCAATTGGGGTGTACTCAACAATTGCCCCCTAGGCGTGAGGGTGGTTATACAGTGACCGGACGAACGACTCCCTTTTATTCCAGCTGCGGTCGGTGGGTGGGAGTTTGTCATTCTTGACCGTTCTAGTATTCGGTCGTCGTGCGGCACACATTTTTTTTTTAGGCGTGCGGCATTTTGGATTAAGACCGTACGACATACATAGGAGGGGGTGCCTCCTACGTCGTACGGTTGGGTTATACTCATTTATTTATTTTGGCGGGGGCTGCCCGCTTACCCATTCAGCCGAGGGATGCTCGGCCGTGCGCCTTTGTTGATGTGGGGGATGCCCACATTTTGTTGTTTGTGCCTTATCAAAGCATTTGGTAACCATATTTTTATTGAAAATATTTAAATATTTCAAAAGTGAAAACAAGGCAACAAATACATGAAAGGGATATACTGGTTCTTTGTTGAGTAGATTACTTGCCTATGCTCAGAAGTTGTGGTCGTAATTTATTGAGAGTAGGCGCAGGAGGGAAGGCTTGAACTCGAGAATTATCTTGTTGTTATATATGCTGAGCAGATCATGCTCCCACTCTTCGTGGTCCCATAGGAACCAGATTCCACCAGAAAAGCCGTCTGGCTCAATGATTTACTCTCCTTCCAGTGCCAGTTGGTCCTTGATGTGTTGGGCCCTTTCGCCAGAGACTCTAGTTTCTGTAATTATAAGGAGGTCAGGCCTATGATCTTCTCTCAGCTGTTCTATGGCTTCGTGGAAGCCGGGATTTGCAGCTCCTCTGGCGTTATAGATAACCACTTTCATTGGAGAGGTGATAATGGGACGATTCAAACTGTAGCGCCACATCAGCCAGTCTATCCTTTCATTCATGGTTTGCGTGTCGTCTGGTGTTGCGTGGAATTGTAAGCGATGCTTCATAAGTCCCCTATGTGGGATCGCCCACGAGCTTGATTCTACAGTGAAGCATTGGGTTGGTGCGGTTTGGACAGTTACTACTCGCAGTTTGCTGCTGTTGAGTGTGACTTTTCTCGGGCGGCCTCCTTGTTCCAGTACTATTGCTGAATTTGGCTCTGGTACTTCTTAGAATGCTAGGGGCAATTCTCTTGGCACCTTATGCATTAGCCCGCGGGCCATTAGTTCTTCCACGAGGTCCCTCCGCTGCAGCGCGTCCATCACTTCTTCGGGTGACTGGGGGAATCCTTCCATTCCCAGCCAAGTTTGGAGATGTCTTGCTGCCTCCATGTCGTTGATGCCAATTCTTCCTATGTACAGCCGGCACAGGTCCTTCATCATCAAATCCATCGGAAGACAGTGTCTGTTTGGGTGGGCTATCCCCACTATCCCCTCAAGGATTCTTATTGTGGCCAGCACTTCGTCGGAGAAGTGGATTTCCGGTAGTGGAGGTAAAAAGTCCATTGTTTTCAGTTGTTGGAAAGAGAAAGTCAGAAGGGAAGTTTTTTTTTTCTGGGTTCGAGAGATAACTATGGAGTTTTTGCCAGAAAATGGACCGCCAAACTGCTTAGTTCGTGCCCCTATTTATAGGGACTTCCTGACGGTTAAGTTTTCGAGATTCAAAGCATCGTTTCCCTCCCAAAATCTAGGGTTTTTGTTTTACTCTGCTTCTCTTGGGCTTTGGCCTGTTATTTCTTCTCCTTGGGCCCGAGACATGTTGATATTGGGCCTTTCAGTTTATAGGTAGAGGCTTTGTATTTGTGTCCTTAGTTGGGCGTCTTAGCCGTGCGGCTCTTTTGAAGTCTGCTTTTTCAACCTGGGTCCGTACCGTACGGTCTTCCCCCCTTAGTTTGGCTGGTCGTACGCTGCCATCGACAGCTAAGCTTAGGTCTTTTCAGTTTCTGACGGTTGTCTTTCTGTCTTTTGAAATTCGAAAAGTCTCTTCCCTTTTTCGCCACCTGTCAGATGCTTATTGCTGGCTTTTTCAGTTTTCGCCAAGTTTCGAGGGGGTGTCTTTTCGTTTTCCCGCTCCCTGGTATCTTCTTCTTCCTATAAATTCCTTTTTTCTGTCTTCTTTCTCAGTTTCGCAACTGAAAACGAGAAATCCTTTCTGTCTTTCTTTGTATCCTCTCCCAGGTTCTGTCAAACTTCCATCATTTCTCTCCCTGCTTTCGTACAAAACTCTTCTGTTTCTTTGTATTTTATTTGATTTTTTCGGTTTTGGCTGTAGGTTTTATTCTCTGTCTGCGTTTTCGTTTTCCTCCGGTTATTTTTCCATCTAAAACTGATTTTTTCTGGTGGCGCTTTCTAGCGATTCCAGTTCTTCGGTCCGGATTCTTGTCCCGCCGGAACTTCCTATCGTCGACGTTAGTAGCGACTCTTCCCCTTCTGTGTCTTCTTCAACGTCTTCCTCTGACTCTTCCCTTGGACCCTTTGTGCCGCCGGTTCTAGAGTTTGCCGTTCTTGAAATTAGCCTGTCAGACGTTGAGAGCACGACTCTCGGTAAGTTTGGCTCGTTACTCCGTCGTTTTTGTGTTTTTAGGTTTAGCTGTTTTAGCTAGGATGTCGGACGACGAAACCTATCATCCTTCTCCGGGTGGAGGGGGCGTTCATCGTACTGATAGCGAGGGTGTCAGCGTGAGTGGTGAGGAGGAAGATCCTATATTTCGGGGCTTAGCCGATTTGGGAATGGGGGTGCTGGGGCCTGATGAAGTTGTTGGGGTTCCTCATCCTATCGAAGGAGAGGAGGCTGGGGAGGAGATTCAGAATGAAGAGGTGGCACCAGCTGAGGATCTTGGTGTTTGGGTGTGCCCCGCACGGCTCCTTGAGGGTAATTTCGTCCCCACCGCCGAGAGGGCCTATTCTGGCAACCTTACCAGCGTGTCTGGTTCCATTCTTCCTGACCCAAGCTATCAGGCGTACGAAGACATGTGCCGTGCGGCCTTCACAGATTGTGCCAGTCTCACTTCCTGTTATCTGACTGATGTGGCTGACTGGGATAAACGACGAGGTGCCCTCAGACTCACTTGCTGTTATGCTGGGCTTTCCCGCTATTATGGGTATAAGGCGTCGTACGCTACCCGGGACGAGAGACTATATAGTATCTCTAAGGCGGACGTCGCATCATGTTCCCCAAGATCTTTTTTGACGATGGCTTTCGTCTTCCTGCCCACCCCTTCTTTGTTGAGTTCACTAACTATTACAAAGTGGCTCTCACCCAGCTTCTTCCGAACAGTCTTCAGATGTTGACAGCGTACGTCCAAAGCTGTATCTATCAAGGGTGGAAGCCTGAAGTTAACGTTATCAGAGAACGTTTTCTTATTTCGAAGAAGGGGAAGTGTTGGTACTCTTTGAGTAGTAGGGGCGGTCGGAGCCCTCTGGCTGGAGCGAGCAGCAACCATTCTTGGAAACCACAATTTTTTGCCGTTGAGATAAATTCGGAGTTGGAGTGGGGTTTTAAGACAAGATGGGTGCTCCATGATTGAAAAGTTATTAGCAGTCTGAACAAGAAGGAAAATATGGTCATGACTGATGAGATGAAGCTCCAGGCCAAGTACTTGCAATGTGTAGAGCATAGCCTTCCTAGTCTCCTTGACCGGACTCGTCTGTTTTTAAGTGGGCTTTCCCCACTTCCCACTGGGGTTCCCCGAAGGGAGATACCTGCACCTCAGCTCTTTCCTGTGACCCCGCTTCCTTTTGGTGACGAGATGGTTATAGTCAATAATGTTGGGGAGCGTGGGCTTATGTATTTGCCCAACAGAGAGGTTGTCACTTATGTGCTCAAGGAATGGAGAGGCGGGGTGTTGGTTAGTGAGGAGGGCGCGCGGCTGCATCAGCCTTTTATTCCTCCTAGTCCTTCCAGGTCGGACGACCAAGGTGATGGTGGGGAGGGAGGGGAGGGTGGTCAAGGTGAAGGTATTGAGGTGGGTGTTACTGATGAAGCTGTGCCTATGCTCTTTGAGGTCACTGCGCCTATTGGTCATGGGGCTGATAAGGGTTATATGGCACTTAAAAGCCTTCATGATGCTCACCTGCGGAGTCTGGGGCTCCCTCCTACGTCGAACGTGCCTGGTTTAATAAATCCTGATGGTTGCTTTTTTGAGTCTTTTGGCTTTTCTTTTTAAGGTTTTTCGTTCGACTGAAGTGGTGTTTCCTAGACCCGCTCCTCTTTTGCCTCCTGATCTTTCTTTCAAATTTGTGAATGTTTTCTTTTGTTTTGCAGGTGGGGAAAGAGATACTGCTCTGCTTACTGCTCCAACTACTGTTGAGGCTAAGGCTATGTCTAGCCAACAAACTCCCGCCTGGCAGAGGCTTGCTAATAAGAGAAGAAAAACGGGGGCGAGCAGCAGTACCCCTGGTGCCGTAGGGCCACAGTCGTGGAACTACTCAAGCTTCTAATCCTCCACCTGCTCCTTCAACTGCCATCGTTCAACACTCTCCTTCTCCTAGCCGTGGCGTGGCTCCTACCCATCAAAGTAGGGGTATCGGAAGAGCCGTTCAGGGTCGCGGGGTTACCCCCTCACGCAGTCGCACTCAACCCATTGGTGCTCGCCCAACCGGAGGGCGTGGTAGGTCAGGCTCTCCATCTGCTAGGACAAATCCTCCCCCTGCTGGTGGGGCCACAGGGTATTTTGCTGGGCTCATTACTGGGTCGTTCGCCCGATGGTATAATGCTGAGGTTGAGCGATTGGGCGAACGACCTATTTTACCTGACCTTATGGGGGCTCTGATGGCGAACGGCCTTTACTTTGGCAGAAAGGCTGACTTAGAGACTTATGAGGCCTTGCAAGAGTGTGAGCGCGTGGCGATGAATTTTGCCGGTGTTTGCCATGTAAGCTTGTGCATTTTAAGTTTTCGCGTTTTTTTTTTGTGGCATTTTCGCCTTTGACTTTCATGATTACTCCAGGTTATGACTATGGCTCGTTCTGATTTCGACCGCCACTTTGACCATCTCAAACTGAAGCAACCTGATTTCGCTAAATTCCTCTTGTCACATGCTCATTGTGCTGCTACTGATGCTGAAGTGAAAGGTTTTAAGAATGAAGTAGCCAAGTATAAGGAGCTTGTGAAGATTGCTGAAGGCAGGGCTGCTAGGGCTGAACAGGCTAGGGATGTGATCGCTGAAGACATCAAGATTGTTCGAGAGACTAGGGACCAATTCGAGCAGCGCTGGGGAGATGAGGCGAACCTTCGTTCTGCTGCTGGGAAGAACTTAGAAATGGTGAAGAAAGAATACACCGTGATGGAAAAGAATTTCTTGCAGCTGGAGGAAAAGTACAATCGTGATATCCAGGATCTGGGCGCACGGCAGTCAAGAATCGAGGTGCTTGAGGTATATTCTGGCTGTCTGTCCATAGGCTTCGGTTTTCATTTGCCATTAACTTGTTCCATTTTTCTTTTAGGGGGAATTGTCAGAGGCCGAGCAGAATATATTTCAAGCTCTGGCAGCTAAGGAGGAGGCTCTCAAAGATGCCTCGGATATGGCCGACCAGATTGTTGACGCTCGGCGAGATGCTATTAATAGATTGCTATATCATTTGAGGTCAGCGCATCCAACTCTTGTGGAGAGTTTGGACTCCTTGGATGTCGAGTCATTTGCTGCTGTTCCCCCGGTAGAAGCCAGTACCGAGCCTGAGGATGGCGCGCGTCCCGAAGTTGCTACTCCTCTTCCAAATGACGTTGCCCCACCTATCGATGAGGTTGCCCAGCCATGACTCTAAAGCTTCTCTGCCAGTCCTCTGAATTTAAAGACAATTTCTATTTTTATGCATTTAATTTTGGACACTTGTCCCACTGGCTTTTTCTTTTTTATATGTTCCCGCTATGGAAAATCCAAATGTCGTTATGGCAGACTCCCTGCTTTTATGAAATCCAAATTTGTAATGAACAATCCCTTTGTGAGAAGGGTTTTAATTTGAATTTTATCTTCTTTTTATTTATCTCATGATAGTTTTTATCATGCTTCGATGCTTCGCCTCAATTTGGTAATGTCTTGCAGTTTTGCTGAATTTTGTCGTACGCCCTTGGGGGCGGGGGGGGGGGGGTTGGTCTTTCGAACTTCTATCGTACGTTTTTAATGGCTAGCATCTCACAGTCTCGATCGCCTAAACTTCTTTTGAGGTTTTGGCATGAGTCCATTTTGTCCTTAGTCATTTTTTCCTTTATGGATTTTTGAGCTTTTATGTGGGCTCTATCGTATGTCACGTTAGTGAGTTATCCTTCAGGATTTCCATACGCGTTATGATTATCTAAGGCTCTTATATAACACTTTATAAGGTTTTCGGCCTGCCTTTATGGCTTATCGCGTTTAACAAAGGCTCCTTTGTGGGCCTTTGGCGTCTTCCCTGTTATGGGAGGACTTTTATGGGCAGTGCGCCTTTTGTATATGTGGGTACTTTTGTACGCCACTCTCTGTCTTCCCAAGCTTTGATTTGGTTGACTATTTTTTGGACTTGAAGATTTCTACTTTTGTTGATTTAAGCTTGAATGGTATGCTTTGTATACATTTGAAATGTCGGGGTGAATCCCCTTTCTTTACAAAACTTGTTGATATGGAAATGTACTTTAAACATGAAAGGAAACGTCTGTTATTACATTCCTACTGGTAGTATTTCTTGAGGTGTCGAGCATTCCAAATTCTGGGGACGACTACATCCTTCATGGTTTTGAGTTTGTAAGCTCTTTTGCCCAGAACCTCTATTACCCGGTATGGTTCCTCCCAGTTTTGGGATAGCTTCCTTCTCTTGGTCGTGGGCCAGCTTGCTTCGCAGCTTCTGAGCACTAAGTCACCAACCTGGAACTGCCTATTGTTCACTCTCTTGTTGAAATATATGGCTACCTGCTGGGACCTGTTTGATTGTCTGATTTGGGCGACCGCTCTTGTCTCTTCCAACAGGTCTAGGTTGGTTCGAAGTCCTTCTTCGCTACTGTCTTGGTCGAAGTTTGCCGTCCTGAAAGTTGGAGCTCCTATTTCAGCGGGGATTACTGCTTCGGTGCCGTACGCCAAGTTAAATGGGGTTTCTCCTATTCCAGTATGGAATGTTGTCCTGATTCCCCATAGGACGTCTGGGAGCTCCTCAACCCATTTTCCTTTTGCTTTTTCCAACTTTTTCTTGATTGCTCTCAGTATCTTTCCGTTCGTGCTTTCAGCTTGGCCATTTGTCTGGGGGTATGCTACTGCACTAGCTATCATTCTGATGTGGAATTTTTTGCAAAAGCGCTTGATGTGCTTAGCTTGTAACTAGAGGCCGTTGTCAGAGATTATAGCGTTGGGGATGCCAAAACGCGTTACAATATTCTTCCATATGAAGTCTTCTACTGCCTCCTTGTTTATCTTGGACAATGGTTCGGCTTCTGGCCATTTGGTGAAGTAGTAGCATGCTACTATGGCATATTTCTTTTCTCTGGGTGCCTTTGGGAAGGGGCCTATCATGTCAAGCCCCCACATGGCGAACGGCCAAGCTGCTTTGACTGCATTTAGTTCTTCCGCGAGTAACCTTGGGACCTTCGCAAATTTTTGGCACTTATCACACTTCTTGACCAAACTTTGGGCGTCTGCCTTCATTGTCGTCCAGTAGTATCCTTGCCGTAGGGCCACTTGCGCCAGGGTCCGTCCTCCAACATAGTTACCACACACTCCTTCATGGATTTCCCGTAGAACATAATTGGCCTGATCATCATCCAAGCACTTCAAGAGCGGGCGAGTAAACGATTTTCTGTAGAGCGTGTTGTCAATCAGGATGTACATTGCTGCACGTCGCTGAAGGGTTGCCTGCTCTCTTGGGGATAGGTGCGAGAGTTCTCCTTTCAGGTATTTTTCAATTTCGTTTTTCCATGAGGCTTCTGTCTCTTCTTCTATGCAACATATCTGCAAAGGTCTCGTCGAGGATGGAGTTTCTATATACTCCATGAAGACCTTTCCTTTTGTCGCTGTCGAATTTGAGGATGTCAGTTTAGACAATGCGTCTGCTCTGGTATTGTCTGTTCTCGGAATATGTATGACCTCGATCTTCTTGAATTTACCCCATAGTGTCTTTACTCGCTGATGGTATTGTATCAAGCTCGGCTCTTTCACCTCAAATTTACCTATCACTTGCTGGGCAACTAATTGGGAGTCCGTGTATAACTTTACGGGGTCTGCTTTGAGTTGTAGGGCCATTCCCAATACGGCTATCATTGCTTCATACTCGGCCGCGTTGTTTGAGAGTGGGTATCCAAATGTGAGGCAGTATTGGTACTCTTCTTTCTCTGGGGATACCAGAAGTACCCCTGCTCCCGACCCATCTTTGGTGGAGGATCCATCCACAAATAGCAACCATTCCTTGGTGGGAGTTTTGTCTGCCTCTGCCTTCTCAACCGAGGGATGCTCGGCGATAGCTTGGTTTGGGGGTTGCCCAAAGTTCTGGGGGATGCCCAGCTGCTGATGTTTCTTGTGGCTCTATCTCCTCGGGTGGGTTTTTGTTCTCGGCTGGGAACGTGCACTCAGCCACAAAGTCAGCCATGGTTTGTGCTTTGATTGCTTTCCTTGGCTTGAATTCGATATCGAATTCACTTAGCTCTATATTCCACTTCAGCAGTCTCCCAGACGAATCCACTTTCTGTAGTACCTCTTTGAGGGGTTGGTCTGTTAATACAATGATTTTGTGGGACTGAAAGTAATGGCGCAGCCGCCTGGAAGCCATTATCAGGGCATATGCCACTTTTTCTATCTTACTGTAGTTCCCTTCTCCTCCCTGTAGCGCTCGGCTCACATAGTAGACCGGCACTTGGCCTTGATCGGTCTCCCGGACTAATACAGCCGCGATTGTCTCGTTCGCTGCAGCTAGGTATAGGTATAGTTCCTCATCGGGCTCGGGTCTGCTCAAAAGAGGAGGGGAAGTAAGGTATTCCTTCAGCTGATCGAAGGCTAGCTGGCATTCTGGTGTCCATACGAAAGGAGATTTAGTTCTGAGAATTTTAAAGAACGGCATTCATCATTCTGCTGATTTAGATACAAATCTGTTCAAAGCTGCAAATTTTGCTCGTCAGTATTTGGATGTCTTTTACTTTACTTGGTGGAGGCATATCCAGTATGGCCTTGATTTTCTCTGGGTTGGCTTCGATAGCTCTGTTGGATACGATAAAGCCCAGGAACTTTCCCGCCTCTACCCCAAAGGTACATTTGGTCGGGTTCAGTTTCATGTTGTATGCCCTAAGATACTTGAAGCACTCTGTCAAGTCTTCCAAGTGCTGTTTCATGTTTGGGCTTTTCACAAGCATGTCGTCTACATACACTTCCATTGACTTACCAATTTGGTCCTTAAAAACTTTGTTTACTAGGCGCTGGTATGTTGCTCCCGCGTTCTTGAGGCCAAATGGCATAACATTGTAACAGTACAATCCATCTTCTGTGATGAAAGTGGTTTTCTCGGCGTCTGCGGGGTCCATCAGGATCTGGTTGTATCCCGAGAAGGCGTCCACGAAGCTTAGGAGTTTGTGGCCTGCTGAAGCGTCTACTAACCGGTCTATAGATGGCAATGGGAAGCTATCTTTCGGACAGGCTTTGTTGAGATTGGTAAAATTCGACACACATTCTCCACTTTCCGTTTGCTTTTTTTACCATTACCACGTTTGCCACCCAATCTGGGTATTGAACTTCTCTTATGAATCCTGCCTTTAGGAGTTTATCTACTTCTTCTCGGATTGCCTGAACTTTTTCTGGGGCGTGCAGCCGTTTTTTCTGTTTGACGGGCTTAAACATTGGGTCTACATTCAACTTGTGACTGATCACATCTGGATGTATTCCTGGCATCTCATCAGGCGACCATGCAAACACATCCACGTTCTCTTGTAAAAACTTTGAAAGCACTTGCTGTTCGGCCAAGGTTAACGTGGAGCTGATTTGAGTGACTCCATCTTCAATGTCCGTTCGTAGGATCACCTTGATAGGTCTTTCAGCGGGCTCTGGTCTGTTTCTGATTTGCCTTTCAAGCTTAATTGCTACCTCTGCTTGGGGGGTGTCATAAGTTGGTATTTCTATCTTCTTGTCCCCCATGTCTTTGGCCAAAGTACATACTTGCATGGCGTTTGCTTCTCCTGCTGGGTGGGGTTGCCCCCCCAGCTGCGTCCTCTTCCAGCCATCCATCGATGTCTACCCTTCTTTAGCCTTTCTTGGGGAGTGTAAGTGATGTTAGTGGCATTTTCTGGACACTACCTTATCTGAGCTCATGTACCCTATGCCTGTCGGCGTGGGGAACTTGACCGTCAAGCAGCTAACCGACTCCACCATCCTAGCCACCTTCATGAGCGGTCTCCCTATTAGGGCATTGTATGTGGAAGGCAAATCAACCACGACAAATTTATGGAGGATATTGAGTTTGTTAGGTCCATCACCCATGTAGATAGGGATTTCGATCATGCCTTTGGTTGGGATCGGGGTGAGGTTGAAACCGTAGATTGGGTCAAAGGGAGTCAGTTTTAAATGCGGGATATTCATGGTCTGGAAGGCTTCATACATCAAGATATCAACTGCGCTTCCGCTGTCCATCAAAATTCTGCTCACCATGAAATTTCCTATCGCCGCTTTTACAACGATTGGGTCATTTCCGTCGTCGTCTGCATCTACGACCTCACTGCTGCTGAAAGAGATTTCCCATGACGGCTCTTCCCTTTAAACTGGCGTACAGCCATGATGCAAGGACATGACCTGTCTGAGGTGTGCTTTTTTCTTCCTTTCAGACGTAGCCCAACTTTCAGTGGCCCCGATTATGGTTGCCACATAGCCCATAATTTGTGGTGGCTCGCCGTTGTTGGCTTGGGGCCCTAGTCGATTCTGAATCGGCCTGGCTGGGCGCTCGCCTTCTTCTCTCCTGATATACTCCCTCAAATATCCCCTCCTGATCAGATCTTCCAACGCATCCTTTAGGTGCTTACACTCTTCTGTCGTGTGGCCGAAATCTTGGTGAAAAGCGCATCTTTTTCCGGTTCTCTGTAATTTGGGATTTGGCTTGAGAGGTGCTTGCCATTTTATCTTGTTGGCTTCATCTCTGGTATTTATATTATGAAGGATTGCCATTCTGGAATTGTTCAACGGGGTATAGGTTTCAAATTGGGGCTTATATTCCCATCGGGACTTGTCGTTGTTCGGGGCGTTATGCCTGAGCCCTTTTTTGAAGCTCTTCCCTCTTCTAGGGGATCGAGGTCTATTATGGTTGTCCTCTTTTCTGTTTTCTTTCTGCTTGCTTTCTTGTTTCTTCAGTGCCTTATCTATCTCCCCGTAGAAGGAATACTTCAATTTCGTCTGTCGCTCCCCCTCTATGTAGATTTGTACTTTATCCCATAATGCCTTAAGCCTTGTGATTTTCGACTCGAGAATGGAATAAAACAGCTTCTGATTCTCTTTGTTGAGCCCTATTGTGTAGGCTTGAATAATCTCCGATTCGGGTACTCCTTCTACCTCCATGCAGGCGTTCTGAAAGCGTTTAGAATAGCCTTCTAAAGGTTCTTCCAATCCTTGCCGTATACTTAGGAGGTGTAAGCTTGTCTTTCCTACCGCCATACGGCTATGAAAACCTGACAGGAATTGTCTGGCTAGCTGTTCAAAACTCGCAATGGATAGATTTTGCAACTTGTGATACCAAGTTAGAGCTGGTCCGACGAGTGTCAGGGGGAAGGCTCTGCAATACATGGCGTCCGTAGCCAGCTGCATCTGCATGGTTGCCTTGAAATGGGAAAGGTGTTCCCTGGGGTCCTCCGTCCCATTGTATTTTATCTTCGGTATTTTGAAATTATGTGGGGCTCTTTCTCTTTGAATCTCGACTGATAAGGGGCAGTTTTGGGAATTCATGGATTCCCAAACATCTGCATCTCCCCTAGCTCTGGCCTCACGCTCTCGGCGCGCGCCTTCCTCTATCTCGACGATTTTTCGTTCCAGTCTGTCAATTTTTTCTTGCAGTAGGGGTGCCACTGTTTCATTCAGGTTTTGTAGTACATTCTCGATCAGGCTTTCCCTTTGCTGTCTGTCAGCTGTTCGCTGCGGTACGCTTTCCCTTCTTCTTCCTAGCAAAGAAGAATTTCTGGCAGAACCTTCGGGCTCTGCTCTGGGATGTCTGCGACTCCTAGAAGCCGCATTTGACTGAGAGGGACTAACTACACTCCGCTCATCACCGTAGCGGTGGGACTTGTTAACATAAGCTTGGTCAGTATCCCCGTGCGGCCGTTTGTTTCTTTCCCAGACGTTCGAGCATCGTACGGTGTCCCTTGCCTGCTCATTCCTGTCCCCATGCGCGGGGTGTGTGTTAGCTCTCTCCATTTCTTCTGGGGGAAGGTTCTAGGATCTCGCCTTGGCTAGCATTGCTTCTAACTCAACAATTTTTTTTTGTCTCTCTTGTGTTTTTCATGGTAGTTTACTGCTTGTCGGGTGGCTCTGAGCTTCGCCTCCCGCTCTTCCTCTATTTGATCAAGGAGGATATTTGTGATTGCAGCATCTGAACCGGCGGATTCGATGGGGCCGTGCCCCCCAAGCTGCAAACCCGAGACACATTCACGTGTCTCGGCATCGTCCTCCCGATACAACGGTCTCTTCGATGCTCGCTTCGAGCCATCGCCCTTCTCCATGTATGGCCACAACATGTTTTGTGCATGTGAAGAGATATGTGTTCTGGTGAAAATGTCTCTTTTGGACTTAGCCTTACTGGCTTCTTTGCCATGTGTTTTCTCCTGCAGATGTCCAGGAGTTTCAGGGTTAATGTTTTTCTCAGCATTCTGATTCTCGCGCCGCTCGTCCTCCTTGTCAGGGGGAGGGGCGCTCAGCACACTAGCTCTGGAAGTAGTCATAGCTTCTTGTTCTGATCCCCACGGACGGCGCCAATGTTGAGGCCTTAATGAGATTGCTCTGGATTAGGGCACCACTCGAGGGCACTGATCCCTAGGATGACGATCTGCAAGACAAATGACACCTGAGTGGCAGGGGGATGCCTTGCGTTAGCACTCCGATGCTTAAGTCAGATTCCCTTAAAGGTAAGGAATGTCAGGATTCAGTGCTATAAAGTAGTAGGGTCAGAAATCATACCTCCAAATAGGGTAATCCGAGGGTATTTATAGGGTGTGAAAGGCGGTTACCTTCACACGTGGGGGCAGTCGGGTCGCTAGACCCGCGCGTTGACCCGCTTGGGGTCTGAAGCGTGTGGCATTGGAGTGCGTGAGGCCTAATGTATGGGCCTTGGCTTTGGTGGGCCTTGTAGGGTCGTCCGGCCCATATTGACTCCTAGGGCCTTATGGCTATGTCCTTTGAGTTTGCTTTCTTAGGGCCTTTAACTAGGCAATTGGGGTGTACTCAACAGAGAATTTTAAGGGGTTGTTGGAAAGCGAAGCTACAATGAGCAGTAGAAGTTTGAAACATAACTATTTTCTATATAGTTGATAGTTTATATTATTTATATAATATATATAGTAGAATAGTATACATATATGTGGCGGCTTTGAGGCAATTTGGTGACTAATTCAATTAGATTTTCAAAGTTATTTGGAGATGGTGAATTTTATACCAGCTATATGTTTTTGTTACCCACTCATGAAGAATGGGTGCCTAATGTTGCCTGGGCCTTATAACAACTATATAGTTTTAAACATTTTTACTTTTTCTATTAGTTTTGTTTATTTCTAATTTTTGTTATTCAATCACATCATGTCTATGCATGTCTTAATACATGATCTTGACCAATAAAATTCTGATAATTCATTTTTTTTTTACAATAATTATTTTTTTTACCGTAGAATAATTATTAGAACTCTACCAAATCAATGGGTAAAAGTACCCACCAAGTCCCTTTACTATTAAGCATTGTGCAAACAAATCCCTATACTAAATTTTGGGTCAAGTCCCTCTACAATTGAAAAAAAGTCATTTAAGTCTAAGCATTAACAGGGGTTAAGTCTTCCGTCAAGGTTTCTGACATGGTGCTTATGTGGTATGTTTTCTGACAATTTAGCCCACGTGGCGTTGAAAAATCATGCTTAAATTTAAGGAGGTAATTTGACATAGCAAGATTCTATTAGTTAGCCCCATAGATGACTATCCCACCTAATAATTTCTTCTTAGAGTTTTGCTACATGCCTCAATAATTTCTCCTTATTCAGGGTTTTACTATATGCCCGATTTGATTGTTCCGTATATTTTGTCCCCCTGGCTGTCCAAGTCATATCATCCTTTTCAAAACTAACAAACCATAACCGAAGAAAACTAACGGTGTTAAAGCCTTTTTAACTCTATCCTATACTCTGGTCCATTCTCTGCAACTCAAGCTTCAAATTTTTTTTTATTAATAAATTTGGAATTCAAGCTTCTATCAACCAACTAAAAGAATTGGTTGCAGAAAACCAATGATGGAATACAAATATGCCACCCAGCAAAACAAGAGAAAGGCCATGCTTGTAAGGTTTCCATTGATAGAAAAGAAAATAATAATGGTTCAACCTCTCAAATCAAATCTATGGAGGGAGTAATGACTCTTAAAATAGTGGGTAACATGGAAATCAAAGATTCATTATATCTCATGACATGTTCTTCTTTATATATATATATATATATATTTTTTTTTTTACTAAAACCAATACCTGTTCAAGAATTTGTAAAAAGTTATCTCAAAAAACCCAATTATCTTCCCATTCTTTTTCCCATTCAACTAATCCTAGCCATAAAAAAATAATTAAAATACAGAGATGAGTGATTTTTTTCTGCTAATTGGAGATGGATTTTAAACACTTAAACTTTTAAAAGTGCTTAGACCCAAAAAGGAAGAATCTGGCAAAAGAGAAAAAAAAAGAGACCCGAAAAAGAAGAAACATGATTTACTTTTAAACCAAAACGAAATGTAATCCATGTAAGGCGCTGCAAAGTAGAAACCCAGAAAAACCCAAATGAAAATCTTTGATATGAAGATAATTTTGAATAATTTGAATAATGGGAGGGAAGCAAAAGGAACACCATTTACGGTTCTGTCTTAAGTTACCTAACACCAGGTTGAGACACGTCATCTTTTAGCCATTAATTAAGAGGTAATTACAGCTATTCAAGGGGGCATTACGGACAGTTTAGGTGTTGATATTTTAGTTATTTGACTTAATTCTTAAGGGCGTCATGGTCATTCTCCCTCACACCAGCCAACCAGCCGCCGCCACCTGTCCCACTAAACTGTACACACTGTTCATTATTCGGTGGGCTGAAGTGTTTTTGGTTCATTTGGGATGAAATTATAAAGAACCATAATATGTAGAAGTGAAATTACAAAAAACCCAATCCAACCCTCTCATCTCATGATTTGAAGAACAAATGAGTAAGGGTATTTAGGTCATTTCATGCTTGGTTTTTTCGTTATTTGGGTTGATGATTGAGGGTATTTTGGGAACTTTGTGAAAAATTACTATTTATGGGTCTCATTCTCCATAAACTAATATATATTTTTTTGGATTATTTATCTAATGATCCTCATACTTTTATGCTTTATGCTATTTAGTCCTTTACAATTATAGGTTGGACGATTTAACGCGTTCGCTTTTATTTTTGTATTTTTTTCTATTTGTCCGATTAAGGTGATTTAAGTGTCTATTAAAAGGTAATTTCATGATCTACAATTTTCATTTAGAACTCAAAAGTCAATTTTAATGTTTTTATTCTAAAATTTGCTTCTGAAATTTTGTGGTTTTGATTGCCGGTTAATATCGTATAATTTTTTGTCCACATCTCCGATTGAAGTTATTGAAGTGTCGGTTAAAAGGTTATTGCATGATTTACGACTTTCATGAAGGACCCGATAGCTAAATTTGATCTACGAGTTTCGTTAAGGGTTCAAAAGGGAATTTTTATGTTTCAAGATCTCCATTAACAAACATTTTCTTATTTGAATTATTTATCAAATGACCTTCATACTTTTCTACTTTATACAACTTAGTTCTTTACAAATTCTATCTTAATAATCTAACATTTAAGCTTTATTTTTTTATTCTTTTTTCTATTTGTCCAATGAAGTTGATTCATGTGTCTATTAAAAGGTAATTTCATGATCTACAACTTTCATGAAGGACTCAAAAGTAAATTTTTATGTCAATTCAAAAAAATGCTTCCTAAATTTGGTCGTTTCGATTGTTGGTCTATTTAATACCATATAATTTTTTATCCACATGTCCAATTAAAGTTATTAAAGTGTCGGTTAAAAGGTTATTGTATAATCTACGACTTTCATGAAGGATTCAAAAGGGAATTTTTTATAAAGGATTTAATATACGAGTTTCATAAAGGATTCAAAAGGGAATTTTTTATGTTTCAAGATCTCCATTAATTAACAAATATTTTCTTATTTGAATTACTTATCAAATCACCCTTATACTTTTTATTTTATGCTACTTAGTCCTTTACAAATTCTATCCTACTCGATTTAACACTTCATTTTTTTGAAATGTAATTTTATGATCTACAATTTTCATGAAAGACTCAAAAGCTAATTTTTATATTTCAATTCTAAGAAATGCTTTTGAAATATTGTGATTTCGATTGACAATCTATTTAATATCATATTATTTTTTATCCAAATGTTCGATTAACAAAGATTTACAAAGATCATTTTATAAAATTTTCGACCCCGCAGCGAAGCGCGGGCCAAAAAACTAGTTGTCTTAAAAATAATTGGATCTCAACCGGCTTCCATAAACCTTTTTTTTTTTTAATTCTTTTGGTGGCTATGTGTCATTGCTTGATTGGCTATAATTTTTTAAAAGCTTTTCACAACTCTCTCCCTCTTTCCTTCTCCCTGAGATTTGTTACCTTTTTCCTTCTTTTCTCTCTCATTCTTCCCTCTTTCTTCTTTGCATCAGTTCACCCTTCTCCTAATTCTTCCATTTTCATAACTCTTTCCTTTCATTTTTTTGTTCTGTTCTTCTCCTTGCTCCATATTTGAATTGGTAAGTTCGATTTCTTTCTTCTTCCTTTTTTTTTTTATAACCCAAGCTTTGTTCTAACTTTTGCTCTCCTATTTATCTTTTCTGAGATGAAGGAATATGGGCACATAGGAAAGATTCGGATATGAGTGCGTATAAAAGAAGGTTCTTTTTCTTTTCTTTTGTTTGCAGGTGACAGTAAAATCGTAGGTAATTTTATCGTTTCCCTTTTCATTTATCTCATTTCTTTCTCTTGATATTGATTTGTTTAGTTTCAAAATTTTCGTTTAATTGCAGTCTTCTAGTACTACTTTTTTCATCCATTTTCTTCTTTACTTTCTGAGTTGTAAACACCTATTTCAATATAGTTAAAAATCTTCTTGAAGCTTTCTGTTTTCTTTATTTTGCTTTGGTCTCATTATGGTTTAAAAAACATTGTAGTGGATTAGCCATCGGAATCACGGAGAGTCTGAGGCCATTGAAGATAAGCTGGGCTGAAGCAGCCTTTGGTATAGTAAAGGTTATTTTAGCCTTATTCTACACTTAACTGTTAGCTTATTGTTCCAAGCATCTTATGGTATGATTTGTTTAATTCTAGAGAGTCGGTATTCAAATTTGTACTCTCTATTTGAAAACACGATTAGACATTTAGACTGGGCATATGCACATGATGAGGCACTTATTTTTTACTTGATTAAGAATTTCATACTTCCCCGTCTAAAATTGAATCTACTTTTCTTGGTTACAATATCAACTTCAAAAGGCTTCATTGGCTGAAACTGATGCATTTGCCTTTCTTAGGGCTGACAACAATGGCAACCATATAAATCAATTCAGTTTTGTGTGAAGCACTTAGACAAGTACTTTGCATTCTCTTCCTTGATGTAATAATAAGGGAAAGGGGAAATTCTCACCATTTTTCACCCTTTCTTACCGACCAAGTTTTGAGGAGACAAAAGATCTACAGGTCCAAGCAGATATTGATGGAAATGGTGTTCTAGACTATGAAGAATTTAAGGTCAGTTATAGTCTTATTTTATGACCTTTTTTTTTTGTGAAGTTCAGTCCTTCTGCCAATAGTAGGATGCTGGTATGCTAGAGCCTATAAGCCACTTTGATGCACCGTCGTCACTTTATCATGTTGCAAATTCTCATGTCCTTCACTTTTAGGATAAAATGGTTCTAAAGTTAAGACTAAAGCTAATCTGCTTGATACTACTGCAATTTGATTTTGTGACGTGGCGGAAGGTTAGAACTAGCAAGAACTTAAACAAAATAGGCTAGATCTGAATTTTGATTGAATTGGAACAAGGATAATTAGGGTTGAAAACCTCTGAATAATTCTGATTTCATAAAATATAAAAGACTACCAAAGTTTGCTACCTAACAACCCTTATATAGTAAAAACTTAACCTAAATCCTAATCCTGGTACGAATAGTAAAACCTTTCTGGTAGGAAAGTAAAACCTACTCCTTCTAGGAAAAACCATAAATATTAAAATCCTAATGACGTAAGGATAAAGTAAAAGACTCCTAATTAAATAATTAAAAACAGAAATAATTAAAATAAATGCGCTGCATCATTCTCCCCGGGTTTGAAAAAGACTCGGCTCCGACGAGTACGCCTTAATGAACTCCTCATAAATTTCTGGATCAACTCGCTTCAGATCTTCTTCAGCAATCCAGGTGCTTTCGGTTGCTGGTTTTCCTAGCCATTTCACCAAAAACCTCTTGTACATATGTCCTCGCCTTGATCGAACCTCTTTAACATCCAAAACATCTTCAATAACATCACCTTTCGCAGTTGGCAACTGTTGAGCTTGTTCCTTGATGCTAAATGCAGTCCCATCATCAATTCCATCAAATGTATATAAATCTGAAACATTAAAAACTGGACTGATTTGCAAATCTGATGGTAACTCAATCACATAAGCATTGGAGCTAATTTTCTTCAACACTTTACACGGTCCAAACTTTTTGTTCTTGAGTTTGTGATAAGCCCCCTTTGGAAATCTCTCTTTTCTCAAATAAACAAGAACTTGATCACCTTCTTCAAAATCCTGTTGCCGACGATGCTTATTTGCCTCAGAAGAATATGCTGCATTGCTGTCTTTTAAAGCAGCCTTCACCTCTTCATGAACCTTTCGAATATGATCAGCAAATTCCTCTCCTTTATCACTCACTCTAGCTTCTTGCGGTAAAGGAACTAAATCAAGAACATGTTGAGGTTTTAATCCATATGCAGCCTCAAAAGGTGTCTTCTTGATACTCCGATTCACTGAATTGTTGTAAGCAAATTCAGCTTGCGGTATAACAGAATCCCAAGTCTTTGGATTATTCCCAACAAGACATCGCAGCAAATTACCCAAGCTTCTATTCACAACTTCTGTTTGTCCATCCGTTTGTGGATGACAAGTGCTTGAATACTTCAATTCAGTCCCAAATTTCCTCCACAAAGTCCTCCAAAAATGTCCCATAAACTTCACATCTCTATCAGAAACAATAGAATTTGGAACTCTATGCAACCTCACAACTTCGCGGAAAAATAATTCAGCAATATGAACTGCATCTGAAGTCTTAAAACATGGAATAAAATGAGCCATTTTTGAAAAACGATCTACCACAACAAAAATAGAATCGAATTTCTTTGCTGTTTTCGGAAGTCCCAAAACGAAATCCATACTCAAATGAATCCATGGAGCATCAGGCTCGGGTAAAGGTGTATACAGCCCCGTGTTTTTGAACACTTCCTTTACCAAGTAAACATGCTGTACATCTTTTCACAAACCTCTCCACATCTCGACGCATCCTTGGCCAAAAATATCGATCAGCCACTAATGCCATAGTTTTATCTCTGCCAAAATGTCCTCCCAAACCATTCCCATGAAGTTCTTTAATAATTTGTTCCCTTAAAGACCCTTCTGGAATGCACAATTGATTTCCTTTGAACAAATAGTCTTCATGCAACCTAAATGGAAAATTTCCAGCATGTGTTGAATCTTGTAAATCAGTCAGTACATTGCTGAAATAGGGATCAGTAGGATATTGTTGCTTTAACTCTTCAAAACCCGTAATTTGAGTGCTCAATACAGATAAAAACAAAGTCTTTCGACTTAAAGCATCAGCCACTGTATTAGACTCACCAGACTTGTATTTCAAAGCAAAATTGAATTCATCAAGAAAAGAACTCCACTTTGCGTGTCTATCATTAAGCTTTTT
>AWUE01021760.1:0-15789 GCA_001974825.2 Corchorus olitorius
TCCAATTCCGGTATGTGAAGCATCACATTCAACGACAAATAACTTGTCAAAATCCGGTAGTGCAAGTATAGGAGCTTCCGTCAACAAACCTTTAACCCTCTCAAAAGCCTTTTTTGCAGTATGTGTCCACTCAAATTCACCTTTCTTCAAAGTTTCAGTTATTGGACTCATAACAGCATTGAAATTTCTAATAAATCTCCTATAAAAAGATGCTAAACCATGAAAACTTCTAACCTCTTTTACAGATTTAGGTTCTGGCCATTCCGCTATAGCACGAACCTTCTCCGGATCTGGTTTCAATCCTTCTTCTGACACAATGAAACCCAGAAACACAACTTCAAATTGCATAAAGCTGCACTTTTTCAGATTTACATAAAGCTGTTCCTTTTGGAGCACTTCAAAAACTTGTCGCAAATGCTTCAAGTGTTCTCCTTTTGTGCGACTATAAACTAAGATATCATCAAAGTAAACCACAACAAAGAATTAAGGAAAGGTTTCAATACCTCTGTCATAACTCGCATGAATGTGCTAGGAGCGTTAGATAGACCAAATTGGCATCACCAACCATTCGAATAACCCATCCGGAGTCTTAAAAGCTGTCTTCCATTCATCTCCACTTCTCATTCTAATTTGGTGATATCCACTTTTCAAGTCAATCTTCGAAAAGACCTTAGATTTGACCAATTGATCAAGCATGTCTCCTAATCTAGGAATAGGAAAACGATACTTAACTGTAATCTTGTTTATGGCGCGGCTGTCCACACACATTCTCCATGATTCGTCTTTCTTTGGAGCTAACAAAGTTGGACAAGCACAAGGACTTTTACTCTCTTGCACCAATCTCTTCTCTAGTAGCTCTTGAACTTGTTTTTGAACTTCGGCTCGATGTGCAGGCGGCATTCTATATGCTGGCAGATTTGGTAAAGATGCTCCCGGTACCAAATCTATAGCATGTTGAATACTCCTTAAAGGAGGTAACTTTTGAGGTCCCTCTTCCTTAACTAGCTCATCAAAATCCTCCAAAAGTTTCTGAATTTCAGCGGGATTTTGCTGGAATTTATTCCTTTGGGTAGTCTCCAACACCTTACTAACCAATGCAAACATGACTCCCGTCTCTCTGCTTTCAGATTCAAACTTTTCCGCAGACAAATACCCACTGATTCATTTGACTTTGCTGTTCGAAGGATTCTCGGCAGCCAATTGTTTCGTCTCACCTTGTAAAGGATATAAGGTGTACCTCTTGCCATCCTTGATGAAAGAATAGGTGTTTGGCTTCGTTTTGTGGTCCGTATCATGATCATACAGCCATGGTCGACCAACAAGAATATGACTAACATCCATTGGTACCACATCACACAAAGTTTCATCTTCTAGCTTATCCCCAATGGTAAATTTCACCAAACATTGAGATGTTACTGGAATTTCATGCCCCTTCTTCAACCATCCAATTTTGTAAGGATGGGGATGCTTAGTTGTAGGTAGCCTTAACCTTTCAACAGCCTCTTTGGAGATAATATTTTCTTCACTACCCCCATCTAAGACGATTTCACACAATTTTCCTTCACAAACAGCACGTGTACGGAAAATATTACGCCTTCTCCAATCTTCATTCCCTTCATAGGCTGTTGTTGTCATCACCCTACGAACAACTAGTGATTCTCCATGTGAGGGATAAACATCAGCTTCCTCCATATCCTCTTCATACTCATCATAATTAGGTTCTAATTCTTCATCAAATTCCACAAAATTCACTTTTCGTTGAGGACATTGAAAAGATGTATGTCCTTTCTCTCCACAAGCATAACAGCGAATTTGGGATTTGTCAACTCCTTTGGTTGTAGAACCACCATAAACATCTTTCTTTTCATAAGGCACTATACTCTTGCCTTTATCACTACTTTCAGCCTTGGTTGCACCCCCAATAGTCTTACTGGTTGTGCCAGCCCCGCGAATATTCCTTTGATATCCACGTTCTAATCCAGAATTACTTTGCCAACCACTGTTATAAACTGGTTTTCTTGCACCATAGCGTGCAACTCGCTTTGCAGCCTCTTTAGCATATTGGCGAGCATCTTCCAAATTAAACAAACGGACTATTCCCATCTCGTCTCGTATGGACAGATTTAAACCAGCAAGATATCGTGCAGTTTGTTGTTCCTCGGTCTCCGATAACCCAACTCTAATCGATAAATTGATGAACTCATCAGTGTATTCATCCACCGACAAATTGTTTTGCTTCAAATTATGGAATTTCTCATATAATTCCATAGTGTAATCTGCTGGAAGAAACTGTTTTCGCAGCTTCGCTTTCATCTGTTCCCAAGTACTGATTTTAGGCTTATGTTGACGAGCCCGCTGTTCTTCAACTCTCTTCCACCATTGAAGAGCGGTGTCCTTCAATTTAAGCTTTACAAACAGTACTTTCCTCGGTTCTGCCATGGGTTTCCATTCAAAATAATTCTCTAAGGTTGCTTACCAATCCAGAAAATCTTTAGCGTGTGCTTTTCCATGAAAATCGGATACTTCGACTCTCACTCCACCTCCGTTAAGATCAAGAGCGTTGAGTAATCTATCCTCCAATCTACCTCTTGCAGCAGCTCCAGCTTCATGGAAAGGATTTTCAAACTCAACTTCTCCTTCTTCTTCCTCCTGATTAGCATTCTCTATGGCTTGGCGGTTGCCTTCCGAAATCTCCATTCGGGCTCCCACGGGTTCCTGACGCTGCAAGGCTTGTACAGCCAGGGTCAAGTCTCCAATCGCTCTCCTTATCTCAGCCAACTCGTTGTTTAGTTGGTTGCCTCTACCTCTGCCACGGGCAGCCATAATTTCTGAACAGAAATTAACGATAGGAACGATTTCCTATGGCTCTAGATACCAATTGACGTAGCGGAAGGTTAGAACTAGCAAGAACTTAAACAAAATAGGCTAGATCTGAATTTTGATTGAATTGGAACAAAGATAATTAGGGTTGAAAACCTCTGAATAATTCTGATTTCATAAAATATAAAAGACTACCAAAGTTTGCTGCCTAACAGCCCTTATATAGTAAAAACTTAACCTAAATCCTAATCCTGGTAGGAATAGTAAAACCTTTCTGGTAGGAAAGTAAAACCTACTCCTTCTGGGAAAAACCATAAATATTAAAATCCTAATGACGTAAGGATAAAGTAAAAGACTCCTAATTAAATAATTAAAAACAGAAATAATTAAAATAAATGCGCTGCATCATTTTGACTATTATTAAACTTCATATGCTTAATGTTTTATGTATTGGCAATTTCACATGCAGAGGGATCTTTATGGTCATGAGAATTAAGAAGTTGATCAAGTTTGTTGCCCTCAGGTTTCGTTTTACTTTATGGGATGCAACTACATGTATATATGTGGAACCAGCTTATATGTCAATGGCTTTGGACAGGTAAGAGTTGCTGTGATTTTTAAGTGGAGGTAATTTTTTGTGGTGATGTTTGTTGACTTAATTTCTTGCGCAAATACTTTATTATTCTCTCTGCTAAGTGTTTGTTGCAATGCTAGAATGACAGTATATATTTTATACTTAGTTTCTGCAATTTGCTTTTAATGTTTTAGTGCCTATGGTATTTTAATCACGCAGTGTTTACAAATTTAAGTTTGTTTCCTATCGTTTTGCATTTGAAACAAGTTGTTTATATTTATTATGCACCAATTAAACTATATTTGTTGGTTATTAGTTCAACAATTATTGTACTGTTCACCCATCTTTTTGGTATATTTTAGTTTGTTTGAGCTTAAGTTCTTTGGGATTAATTTTCAATTCATTCATAGAAAAAGTAACATTGATTTGTGTTGATAGCACAGAACTTTTCAATCCATAGACTGGGATGTAATTTAGGGTATCTTCTTCAACTCAGCCTTAAAAAAATGTTTTACACTGGAAGCCTGCAAAATCACGTCATGACTGAATGACTAGAACCCTAAGCAGGATTTGGATGCTTCCATGTTGATTTGTTGACTTACTTTTGCAGGCTTTTTGTTCATCAATTGATCCATTTGCATTTCCAGTTGGTGTTGAAGAAGAGTGTTGATGGTTTGACCTCAAAACATAACTCTCCCTTTGTAGTTCATAATTACTAACCTTGATTCTCTTGACAGTTATTTTCTTCAGAACAAAATTTATGAGTTGTGTCAATAATGTTAATGGCAAATGCAAGTCGAGATTGGAAATTATGAATGCAGGTGGAGATTTGAAATTATGAATATCTTTATGAGTTGGGTAGTTGGTAGTTTTCTCTCCAGAATAGGTAATCAAAATACATTGTTCCCCATAAGTAATCTTATACCTTTTACAGGGAAGATATACCTAAAGTTTTGTTATAGGTGCAAGTGATTGAAAGTAGCAAAGGGAGCAAGGAGAAATATGAAGTTGACAAGAAAATTGGTTTGATCAAGCCATCTAGGTAATTACTATTGACTATTGAGTACTCCTCTTGCCATCTTCAATGTATTGGCCTCACCTTAGAGATTATTATTCGGTTGCTAATTTATGGTGCATAAATGTGCAGGTGATCGTATCCTTTACTTAACTATAATTTGTTCGAGCATTTGGAAAATGTTTTGACTGGCCGACAAAATAGATGTTTCATGGTTTCTGTATTGAGATCAACTTATTAATTCCACTGTCTTATTTACCAATTTCGAAAACATACAATTGTAATGTTTATTTATGTTTAAGTCGTTATTAGTGTTTGCTTATGTTTGTTAATCTTTTAAGCTACATGTATTATCAAAATGATGCTATTAAATTCCTATCTATATTTGCTCATACTTTCTATTACATGTTTTCTTATTAAGAGTCCTACCTGTATTTGCTTTACATACTTTCTATTACATCTTTTCTTATTAAGAGTCTTCATATAAGTTGTAGAAAAAGCAAGTTTGCAAAGATTTGCTTCGCGTAGTGCGCACGGGCAAAAACCTTGTTATATATAAAAGTAGGAGTAGTATAGTAATTCTTTCTGAGAGAAGAAAAGTAAAGGAAAATGTCGAGCAACAGCGATGACGAAGATGAGGTCCTCCAAATGGCATAGAAAGAGCAAGCCCAACGGGATCTCAATTACCAGAAACCGCCTTCCTCCGGTTCCCGTAAAGCAGTCGCTAACTTCGTTCAACCGCCGTCACAGCAACCGGGGGCTGGTTACAAAGCTCAAAAGGCGCCGGCTACCTCGGCTCCGAAAAAGCCGACCGGGAGGAAGATATCGGTGGATGATGATGAGGATTCGGAAGTCGAAATGCTTAGCATTTCGAGCGGGGATGAGGATACAGGAAAAGATCCAAAGGGAAGACACAGAGGAAGGAGTAGAGGGAGAGGAAGCAAGGACGACGATGGACCCTGGGATGGAGAAGAGCCTGGAAACGTGTTGATGAAGCTGCGGTACTTTCTCAATGAAATTCAAACTTGAAGTAATTATTGATCGATGATTTTTTTTTCTTGGTGATATATTGATCGATGATTTAGTGAAATCATTTTTTTTCTTCTTTTCTCTGTTTTAGCAGCTTGCTCGTAGAGTTCGAGAGTCGAGAACAGCTCCGGTGGCACAAAAGTTCGACCGTAAGCCAACGGCAGCAGTGGGAAGAATGCTTAATAATCTGCAATCTTTCCCTCGCGGCATGGAATGTGTTGATCCACTTGGATTGGGGTAAAGTGTTTTTGAGCCTTTTGTATTGCTTGATTTTCTTGATTTGTTGTTTTTAAAGGAATTTTTCTACATCAAGATAGGTTTCTTCTATTAGTTATAAGTTGTTGTAAATGTGATTATGAATTGTTGCCGAGTCATTGTTTTCTTCTAGCATTGACTCAAATCAGCTGTTTCTCTGTTTTCACCTGCTATAATTATTTCTGATAATCTTTGTGTTTATTTTATTGGCAGGAACATAGACAACAAGACCTTAAGGTTGATCACCGAGTCGTCAGACAGTTCTCCCACCAAAAGATTATATTGTAGTGGCCTCCGTGGTATATACTCCATATTTATTTTCAATTGTCCCATTCATAGTATTAAATATCGGCCGTTACGCGACGTAACGGCCGTTACGTAACGGTTTTTGAAGGCATCGTGACGATTTTTCCCGATACGTTACATCGTTGTACGAGTTGCATGTGTCACGGCCGTGACCGTTACGTAACGGCCGCGACAGAGACCAAAAAACGGTGTAACAGCCCGCGACGGCCGCGACACCCCCGTGACACCTCTTAAACGCAAATATTTATTTTCCATAAGCCTCATTATAACAAAATATATTTAATTAAGACTCTTTTAATTAAACTTAGTTTGTTGGAGGCTTTTTTTTTTAATAAAATCTCCTTAACGTTGCCTTTAAAAAGTCAAGTATGGAGGAGGGGAAGCATGTTATTGCTAGCTTTATTCATTTTTCTTAAATTGGGATTTTTTTCTTAATTTTATATTTGGTATGTAATTATCAAAGGGAAAGAATTGAGCGTTAGGATATTGTAGCATTCTTCAATAGGTAAATCTTTGCATAATTGTGAATATGCAACAACAAAGGGTAAAAACAAAAGAATTGTGAATATGCATAATTGTGAATACTTTATGGAATCGTTTCAGGTAAATGATTGAAAAAAAATTGGTTCAGTGTCATCTCATGTAAAAGCCTTTCAATAATAGTTCTTGGCAAAATAATGATTCTTGGCAAAATAATGGTTGTAAAAGCCTGTAAAAGCCTTTAAAAGCCTTTGAATTGGCAAAATAATCTTTTGTACCATGATAATCTTTTGTACTAGATATGTTTCAGCTACTAGTCTACTTTGTATACTGTTCTTTTAAATCAATAATATATCCTGCCTTTTATGTGTGCAAAAATTTCACATTGTTAGATATCACCGACTACTCTTTCTTAATTAGTCTAGAAGATTCTAATAATTTGAACAAGAATAAGTCCATTAGTTAATTTTGTAGATAATTCTAGAACTAGTAAACGGATAAGTTAAAGATAAGTCTGGGTTAATATAGAAGAATCTAACAAGTTGAAAGTATTAGTAGATATTTATTATAACCGACTTTGATGAAAAATCTAGAAAACTGTAAAGCTGGTTTATACACCGACTTGAACCATTATAAATATAGAGGCATGTGTCGTGCTAAAGAGTAGCAAGCTTTTAAAGGCTTTTAAAGGCTTTTAAAGGCTTTTACAACCATTATTTTGCCAAGAACTATTATTGAAAGGCTTTTGCATGAGATGACACTTGAATCAATTTTTTTTCAATCATTTACCTGAAACGATTCCATAAAGTATTCACAATTATGCATATTCACAATTCTTTTGTTTTTACCATTTGTTGTTGCATATTCACAATTATGCAAAGATTTACCTATTGAAGAATGCTACAATATCCTAACGCTCAATTCTTTCCCTTTGATAATTACATACCAAATATAAAATTAAGAAAAAATACCCAATTTAAGAAAAATGAATAAAACTAGCAATAACATGCTTCCCCTCCTCCATACTTGGCTTTTTAAAGGCAACGTTAAGGAGATTTTATTAAAAAAAAAGCCTCCAACAAACTAAGTTTAATTAAAAGAGTCTTAATTAAATATATTTTGTTATAATGAGGCTTATGGAAGATAAATATTTGCGTTTAAGAGGTGTCACGGGTTTGTCGCGGCTGTCGCGGGCCGTTACACCGTTTTTTGGTCTCTGTCGCGGCCGTTAGGTAATGGTCGCGGCCGTGACACATGCAACTCGTACAACGGTGTAACGTATCGGGAAAAATCGTCACAGTGCCTTCAAAAACCGTTACGTAACGGCCGTTACGTCGCGTAACGGCCGATATTTAATACTATGATCCCGAATACAGCAAGATACACCTGCTGCAGACTTGGAGGCTGGTGCTCTTGCTCTAAAAACTGATCTCAAAGGCGGACTCAACAGAGAAAGCAATTGGTTAAAGACAGCTTTGGCTGTTTTGTTTCTTGCAAAACCACAATTGACGGTATCAAAGAATCTCATTTCACTTGAGTCAGGTATTGTTTTTTTATTGTGGCAATGCAAGTGTCTGATAGGTTGAAAACCAATTTCTCATAGTCTTTGCCACATAATGTTCAATGAATTTAGCTGATGCCAATAATTGGGTCTAATTTGGAAAGAAATGGTACTTGCATAGATATTGAGTCAAAGCTGAAGCGAATTGAAGAAGACCCTGAAGGTTCAGGGACAACTCGCTTGTTTAATTGTATGCAAGGAGTAAGCTCACTTGCAAATCGTGCCTTTGAACCTCTATTTGAGAGACAGGTTGGTTAACTGCACATGTTGGTTTTGTTTTAAATCATGAAGGCTGGTACCACACAAGCAGAATAAGATTCATTCTTTTGTGATTTGATGTAGGCTCAAGCCGAGAAGATAAGATATGTCCAGGGGATGCTTCAGAGGTTCAGGACACTCTTTAATTTACCAAGTACAATTCGTGGGAGCATTAGTAAATTGCTCTCCCCTCACATGTAAGCAAGAATACTTATAAATTGTTTATCTTTTAAATTGCTTCATCATCATTCTGGTATGTCTGGCTGATTTAAATAGCTCTCATATTGGATGTGGTTATATATGTATTAGATTACCTGCTAAAGTGAATATTTAATTGTTTTAGGCAGATTATTGTAAATAAATAAATTAATTAATTAAAAGGAAAAACAAATTAAAAAAATAAATTAAAAGGGGAGGAGATTTTGTAAATAAATAAATTAAAGAAACAAATTAATAAAAAAAAGGAAAAAGAAAATAAAATAGGTTGGATTTAAATGGCCGCCTAAAGTTTAGGAACTCCTACCGCCATTAGGATTCTTCAATTCATCCCTTTTTTTTTTTTTCTTTTACAGACAATTCAATCTTCTTATTATATAAAGTCTTTTATCCCCTTTTTATTGCTAACCGTGGGGTATATATATATACTCTACTCTTACTCCACGCAAACCTATTTAGGTTAATACTATATATTTATTTCTGCCTTTCGGCTCACCCCCTTCGGGTTCGCATATCAGAACCTCCCCTTCTCTTCGCGGCCTCTCCTCCCCATCGCAACATCTCCGAACCAGCCCTCAGTCCCCAGCTCTGCATATATCGATTTGACTATGATGACGACTCCTCCACCAACAGATGTACATACCTCGCTTCCCTTGCTATGCTTTCCGTGCTTTCTGTTATTGTTGGAAGTTTTTTTTATTTTTTTTTAAATTTCTTCACATTAGTTTTGTTTATTTTAATCCTTTAAGGGTTCTGATTGAGAGAGTTATTAGCTAGGTCTTGATTAAAGCATTGATTTTTCTGAGGTTTGGATTGTGAAACAGCTAGAAGACGAGGAGATGCTGGTGCCGCATGCGGATATAGTCCAAGGATCTCCGCTAATGGAAGGTTTGTTTTGTTTTGTTGTTTTAATTTTTGAACTTTTTTAGTTAATCCTAATTCACATCACTTTGCTGGTTGAGTAGATTAGGAGACTATGTTTAACGTTTGTTTACAGAGAAGTCAGTCAATAGTGTAGCAGACTTCCTAGCTAATCAGGCTGTGCTTTCTAGATCCTCAGTTCTATATTTTGCTCCACAGCCTTGTTTTTATAATCTTTTGTACCATGATAATCTTTTGTACTAGATATGTTTCAACTACTAGTCTACTTTGTATACTGTTCTTTTAAATCAATAATATATCCAGCCGTTTATGTGTGCAAAAATTTCACATTGTTAGATATCACCGACTACTCTTTCTTAATTAGTCTAGAAGATTCTAATAATTTGAACAAGGATGAGTCCATTAGTTAATTTTGTAGATAATTCTAGAACTAGTAAATCGGATAAGTTAAAGATAAGTCTGGGTTAATATAGAAGAATCTAGCAAGTTGAAAGTATTAGTAGATATTTATTATGACCGACTTTGATGAAAAATCTAGAAAACCGTAAAGTCGGTTTATACACCGACTTGAACCATTATAAATATAGAGGCATGTGTCGTGCTAATGAGTGGCAAGTGAAAAGAATAATAGAGAGTGGAAATCGAGTGTGTCGAGCAAGAGTGAAAGTGGTAGTGTTGTAGAAGTGGTGAGTGAATTGAGGAGTTGAGTAGGTTAGTGAGTTGTGAGAGTAGTCGAGAGAAAGAGCAAAGTGTTGTAGTGTGAGGTGTCGTAGAGATAGCTAGCAAGTGTGTATTGTATTTTGTAAGAGCTTGATTAATATAAATTGTGTTCTTCCCACCCCAACACACATCACTTTTTTTCTTTTTTATTTGGAATTATATATATTATATATAAGTTAGTACTAATTTGTTTTTATTATTATTTTTGTTATTGTTAGAAAAAATGGATTTTGGTGAAGATAGAATAAGCAATCTGCCTGATGAAATCCTCCTCCACATAATTTCATACCTTTCATGCAAAGATATTGTAGCAACTTTTCTATCATCAACAAGGTGGAAATCTGTAATCACTTTCCTTCCATTTCCTGATTTGGAATATTGTGAGGTTCCTACTGATCATCGGTTTAATCATTGGAAGGATTATTCCCCAAAATTGATTTCTGCACAAGAACAGATTCGAGATCAGATTCCTGATGGTGGGAGAATACGAAAATATGGTATTAAATATCCTGCCCGATATGATTTCGAGAAAAAGTTATTGTCGACATTGATATCTCAAGTAGTGAGGCATAAAGTTGAAGAGTTTGACTTGCATGTTGTATATTTCTCCAACCCTAAACCCATGTCCTTGCACAGCCTTTTAACTTGCGACTCCCTCATCTCATTGAAGTTAACAATGCAACATCATCATGACTTTCCTTCTTCCATATCCTTGCCCTGTCTCAAAACTTTACATCTCAAAAGTATTAAATGGACGGAAGAGCAGTATGCCCAGCAACTTATTTCGCGTTGTCCTGTTCTTGAAGACTTGCTTTTATACTATGAGTTGATGGATAACCCTCGTAGTTTTGAAGGTCAACATGGGATTTATATTGACAGTGCCACTTTGAAGAGATTAACTGTTGAAGCTGCTGATGAGCATCAACATTCTTCATATTGTCGCCTCAGGATTTCTAGTTCAAGTCTTCAATTTCTTAAATTGAGTTGTGCGAATTTCGAACTTGTGCATCCCAATTTAATTTCAATTTCTGAAGCTGATCTTAACATCGTCCCTTATGAACGGTATCATGTGCCGTATGGGAATCCGGATGAACACCGTGTGCTGAAGTTACTTGAAAAAATTTGCCATGTGAAACTATCACATTTGACTCTTCGGGTATGTTAATTAACTTTTTGTCAATTTTTATATTTTAATTTTTGCAAGTACAACTTTTAGTAACGATTTTTTTTCTTTAATTTTGCTCCAAGTTCAACTCAGAATCTAATGTGGATCATTATCCAACATTTCACAATTTGACTCATTTGGAGGTGGGTTGTGGTGGATTATGTCTTAATAATAACTCAGGAACAGTTGAATTAATGAACATCCTTCAGAAATCGCCTAATTTAGAGTCTTTAAATTTTCCTCAAGTAAGCCTCTCTGAAGTTCTATATATTTCAATATATTCATTTGAATTATTTATCAATGTTATTTTGTGAGATACTATATAGTTGGTTTACTTCTTTTTTGTTAGGGAATTTATTTTAACAACTTCAAGGAGCTTTTTTCGGAGAATGTTGTCCCACTAAGTTGTCTGAAAACTTTTAGCTTCTCATGTTTTGAAGGAAGTCAAGAGGAGGTTTGCTTCTTAAGGTATATACTAGAGAATGCTGATGGTTTAAAACACTTTACAATCTATTGGTGGTCGGCAACAGAGAGAGAAATATGGATAGAAGAGGAACTAAGGACGATGTCTCGCTCAGTTTGTGTAAATTTCTTATTGGACTCGGACTCGGACCCGGACTCGGACTCGGACTCGGACTCAGACTTGAGAGTAGGGATAGAAGAGGAACTAAGCACGCTTTCTTCAGATTCAGATTATGTAAATTTCTTCTCGGACTAAGCAAGATAGGAATGGTTAATTCTGTATATTTGTATGATTTATTATAACATGCAAAGACTGTGAAAGTTGGAATATGTGAATTTTGTTTTAAAGTAGCAAGTATTATTTCTTTTTCTCATTCTGGTGTCCCAAAGAGAATTAGATTTAGAAAATTCAGTCAAATTGTGAAACATGGATACTACAGATTATGACTGCTAAACAACACAAAAGCACTATATTATGACTGACTAATAATCTGGTGCCCTGTAGAAATTTCAATTCTGTAAACCAACAAGTGGCACCCTTTTTACCAAATCCGGAGTCCGCTTAGGTGTTTCTGTGGTTGAGATTATAGGGCTGCACCAGAATTTGGACTAATATGCAGTATTATGTGTTTTTATAATTCTATTAGCATTAGGCTTCCTAATGCTGGTTTACCCAATTTCTCAATGCTTAGCACTAGTAAGTTGCGCCCATCTTGCCGTGGGTTTTTTGAAATAAGCTGCGGATTTTCGGAAATAAGCTGTTGAGAAAAATCTGAACCGTTAATTTATTTAGATATAAAGGCTGAAAAATGGTAAATCCCTCCTCTTCATGGAATGCATATTGGTATATTCATTGATTCTCTTCATGAAATGCATATTGGTATATACATTGATGAGTGAGGTTTTAGGTATTTAAGGATCTAAATGATATCTTGAGCGTGATCAGCTTATGAATTCTTTAAGTTATAACATAAAAACAATTTTTTATTTGAAGGCGGTCCTCCCATTTTGGTTATAACATGTACTCAATAATGCCACTACTATCAATAATAAAGCTGCGATGAGGAGAGGAAATTGATAAGGGCAACTTCAGTGAATAAATATAAGATGATGATGATGATGATGATGATGATGATGATGATGATAATAATAATAATAAATAAATAAATAAATAAATAAATAAACTCATTCAAAAGATGATTAAGCATCTCTTAAGAAAAGGTCAAAAGCCATATGCAGAGAGATAGAATTAACATTGGCAAAATTAAATAGAACTGATAGCTAAAACCTAAGATTAAGCATTGGCAAAATTCACTGATTTTAAGAATTAACATCACTGATAATATTCAGTTTGATAAGAACATAGCTAACAAAAGAGCCACATCGACATCTTTTGATATTGTTAAAGAAGAAACAAAAGTGAAACAATAAATATTTCCGGCTTAACTACTGACCATATTGAATTCCCTGCAAAAATTAAGCACAGAGAGTCCAAAACCAAAATTACAGAAAGGAGATGAAGATTTTATCCGCACCCCGACAAAAATAAATTTTTATCCACGCAAACATGAAACATGTTACAGAAATACCTGTGATATTATAATAACAATAGCCTATAAGAAAGATCTTTTTTTCATTGTCATGATCATGATTACCCTAAGCTTCAAACTATGATTAGATCAAACCCCATGATCCCAAAGTAAAACATAGGACCAAAATAAAGAGGCTTTTCTCAAAGGCAATTGGTTCAAGAAAGTCCTGACAGAAAATAATGATCTTTATGGAAAGTCAATAAGGTTGCGTTTGGATCGTGGAAAGTAGTGAGAAAGTGTGGTAAGTTAGATAAAGAAAATAACTTTCCCATGTTTAGTTGGAGGAATCTAATTTTAGGTGGGAATGACATTCCCACCACTTTCCCACTCAAGTGGTAAAGTGATGTGAATGACATTCCCATCTAAAAGGGTGGGAAAGTTCACTTTCCCAGGAAAGTGTTACTCTTTTTCCCTTGTCTTTCTCTTATATTCTCAAAATTTAATAACTTTCCCATGTTAACCAAACATGGTAATCATATTCCCACAAAAATAAAAAATTATACTTTCCCACTAAAATAACATTCCTAGGAAAGTAGTGTGAATGACATTCCCACATAATACCTAAAATACCACGAACCAAACATAACCTAAAGCATATGAATAATGGACTAGAAAATAGACATAAATTGGGGTCTTTTAAAAATAAAACCTCTTCCCTTCAAAATACAAAAGGGACATTGAACCGAGATTTCAAATTCAATGGACGCGTCAAAGAGTTTTAACATCCAAACCAATCAAAGCAGACAAACATAAAATGAAGTGATTGAGGGTCCTACTCCTATCTCATTTCATATCATCCCTCCATTACAATCACCATCATCATAGTCCTTTAACCACATCAACTTCAATTGCCAACCTTTAGAATTGAAAACTCCAATAATAAGTCTTAACCAACTTCATGATCAGAAAAGTAATGATGATTGAAATAACATCTAATACAAAACAACTCAGATTGTCAAAGAGATGATAGTTGCACCAATTTTATGTTATCCTTCATTCAATCCCCAGAAAATATCATCCTAAACAAAATATAAATTACCGGCCACACAATAAAAAAGTACACATCAAACATATATCAAAAACTAAAAAAGGGGTCTTTGAAGATTGAGCATCATGTTTCAGTAACTCAAGACTAAAACCGCCCTGTTGATTAACCATCTAAAGTTACAAAGCAAATAGTTCTTGTTCCAATACCAGCCAGATTAAAAGCAAAAACTTTAAGACAAAAATGCAAATCAAAATGGAAAGGAGCAATGGTTTTTGTGAACTGACCTGAAGAACGGCACTGTGAGGGACCAAACTCCAGAGCAAGAATGATGGGACCAAATATTGGCCGGTTAGAACTCTTAGGGCACAACTTGGGGTGAAAATGGGTACATTAGGATGCAGAGGGATATAGATGCCAAGGAAGGACTCTGTGGCATAGCAATGCAAGCTTCTTACCCAACTGCATAAATAGCATTTTGATACACAAAATCCGCAGTATTATGAATGTAATACAAAATTACTTGCAAGACTATTCTGGTATCATACCAAACAAGTCTTCCAAAGTATTGTGTTGTGATTTTTAAACCTGTACAGATTTCATCAAGAAATTCCTAATCTATTGGACTCTGTACTTACTGTCTACTGCAGCAATGGCTTCCTTTGTAATTTAACTCAAAACTGCAGAGTGCTTGCTCTAGGTTCATAGTTACTTTGGGCCTAAACTTGAGTTGTTCATGGGTTGTGATGTGTGCTTGTGAAAGGCACTCCTAATCTTTTTCCACAAAGATTTCACTATATTCAATATCATAGATTCTAAATGAAAACATAATATTACCCCCAAAACCAGCATGAAAGATATCTTTCAAGAAAAGAAAATGAACGATTGATAAAGCACTCAAATCCTCTAAATTTCTTACCTTTCATTCAAAGTATCCAAGAAATTGAACCAAATTCTATCTGACTAATCAAAGCAATCCTGGATTAACTGACAACTGATCAACTTTTATGACTAATATGAAAATCCTACTTTTACTTAGTCATCACCATAACAGCATAAGAAGTCCATTTCTTTGGATACATTAACAACACAACTGCAAAATTCTACGCATTACATTACTTAACCAAACCAATCCTACCAAGTATCCACTTTCCTGCCTAGCTTCTTATTCATCTGTGGAATTTCATTCAATTGATATCACATCCCATCGAGAATTGCCGCATTTGTCTAGTAAGACTAGACTCTCCACATAACTATCAACAACAACAAATTTTTCTCATGCGCTACCTGACTCTCCAAGATTCTCCAAATGATTGCTCTTGATATCAAGTGAAGCAATCCATCCACTACTCCTTGTCACAAAAGCTTCTTCATCCTGTCTGAAAAAGAGCACCCTAAACACTCTGATTTTCAGTTGTCAACACCTTGGTCCATGACGTTGCTACTCCATACTCCTTCTTATCACCCAC
>AWUE01021761.1:0-25965 GCA_001974825.2 Corchorus olitorius
CTTTTTCGAAATTAGGATATTGGAGCGCATGAAGTTTCAGTCGACTAATGTTGGTGTTCAAACTGAAGTTTTAGTCGACTAAAAACTGATTCTGACAGTGTCAGTCTCACTACAGGACAAAAACAGCTAGTTTGAAAAAGTGGAAAAAGTGCTATAACGGCTAGAAAAGAGCTCCAACGGCTAGAAACTTGTGAGAGGGTATATATACACATCATTAAAGCCTTTTGAAGTGATCCAAGAGTGAGATTATTCATTGTTCATCATTATTGAAGCCAAGAAGTCATTTTTCTCTTTGTTCTTCATTCCTACTAGTTTTGAGAGAAAATTTGTATTGAGCTAAAATTTGTACTTGGGATCTTTGGGAGATCATTGTACTTCTTTATTCATCTTTTCTTGGGTAGAAACAAGTTAGGATCAACTTGTTTTGAAGATTAGAGCTTGGGGAGAGCTCACTTTGTAAAAGGCTTGGTGGAAGCTAGAATTTCACCGGTTTAGTGATGTGTTTGTGAAAATCCTTGATTGGGGAGATCAAGGTAGAGGATGTAGGTGTGGGATCACCGAACCTCTATAAATTGTGAGTATTCATCTTCTCTAAACCTTCCTTTTACTTTGTGTTGCAATTTTTCATCTTTCTACCTTCAAACTTCATCTATTTCATTTACCCTTTTTACCCAACTTTGCAAAAGTTCTTGAGGTTGCCATAAATTGTTTAAAAGTGCTATTCACCCCCCTCTAGCACTGTATCAAGGGCCTAACAGGGGGTGGGCTGTAGGTGTTTTTTTTTTTGAATTTTATTTACCTTTTAATTTTTTTTTAATTTTAGAAATTAATTTAAAAAATAAACCAATCAAAAAAATCCATGTGGACTAAAAAAAGGGGTTTAACAGCGTGTGTTGTTCACTGTCCCAGCACCGTTAGAAAAAGCCCAACATTGAGCATGTCCGAAAACATTTGGCCCCCTTTTGTTCAAATTGAAACGTTTGGCCCCAAATCGATCATTGCGGCAAACATTTGGCCCCAAATTGAGCATTTTGCCTTTTTATTATATTGGCTTTGTAAGTTTGTCTTTTCTGTTCCAATTAGTGCTGCTAGTCAGTATCTTCCTATTGCTGAGGCTTTAAATAGGAACGAATTTGTGGACCTAGTACCCCTTATTTTGGCTAAGGCCTACCATAGTATGACTTCTTTAGTGGCTGAAATTTCTTCAAATACACCCACTTCTCAAATAGAAGGTCCATTATGGCTTTTCCAAATATGGTTTTATGTTTATTTTTCCTCTTCTTCACCCCACTAGTTTCCAGTGGGTCGTGCTAGGAATAGTTCTATATTAAGGCAACATATAGTGAAAAATCCCAAACATCCTGATTTAATTAGCCTTATTGACTATTTCTTGAATCTCCATGTCACTGATCATAAGTTTTTTACTCCTTATGATCATCTTGAGGACAAATATGCTGATTTCTTTTGGGTTACCCAAAGAAACTTGATGCCTTATACCTCAATTTATGAAGATATGAGTATCACCTGGGCATCCTTCATTAGTCCCAGAGACCTTGTGGGAAAACTTAGACTTGGTCCTTCTGCAGGCGCACTCTTCTCAATTACATATTCCCCTCAATTATGCCACAGGCAGTTTGGACTTCTTCAACAAATCCCTGTCCCTAACTTCTTTTCTGCCAATCCAAATTTTGAACCTATCCACGAATTGATTGAGGATTGGGAACTCCAAACACTTTTCACTGTGAATGCCAAATTCATTCATGATGTGAGGGATTCATTTATGATCTTTAAATCCATACCTGGGGTTCATACAACCTTTAACCCTGGGTGGGCTGAGCATGGTTTCACCCTCTGTTCCAAGCAGACCAGAACTGAAATCTTCAACAATCTTGCGATTTTTCCAGTAAGCATTATCCAACTATTTTTTTCCTTCTTCTTTTATAAATTCATTGTTTAATCTTTTATTATCGCCCTTAACAGGATTCAACCAACCTCACTTTGATTATGTCAGTTGATGATGATCCCAAGCCAGCCACTCCTGATACTCCACCAAATTACCCTATGGCTAGTGATTCAGTAAGTATTTATCTACTTCCTTCTTTTAAATGTAAGGCTTCGATCATTAACACTCTGATTTTATGTAGCACTTTGATTTTTATTATGAAGTAGATCATTTTGAAAACCACCCAGGAAATAATTCTTCTGGTGGAGGTACTCCATCAAATTCTGATCTTTAGGTAATACTATTCTAACTCTAATACTTTTGTTTCAGATTGACTTACTATCTCTTCAGTTTGCTCTTGATTGTCTAATGGACTCTCCTCCATTCAAAACTCAAAAACTTCTTGAAGAATCCATGTCTGATCTGAAAAACATCTTTCCGTCTTTAACAGAAGATATAGAGCAACTCACAGCTTTAAAACTAACCAAATCTTCACTTTGCTCGAAAAGATGTCTTCTCTAGCTCCTGAGAATTCTTATTGCAAGAATCTCATAATTGCTAGCTAGCTTGTTTTGTTGCTAATCTCCTCTCGTTTTTCTGATAACAAGGCAGCGATTGGCTACTTGAAGAATTTTCTCTTCACTCTTGAACGCACAAAGTTAGAGCTCAGGATAATGTGGTCTGAAGGAATTCATTCTTACTTCAACCTTGATCCACAAGAAGAACAAGAACGCTTCCATGACTTTTGCTTTCAATATCAAGAGAGAATCAGCATGTTTTGTAACTTGTTGAGTAGAAAAAATGCTACTTAATATTCTCTTGAGCTTTTATATTATGATCAGGAAACTCTCCTATTAATTTGGTCAAACTTAAGGAAAAACATTGCTTCCCTTTAGATTGATTTATTTCTAATTTGTATAAAAGAATCTCTCTATTATTAGTTATAATCTCTAATTTCAGTTACATTCACTTTGTGTTAAAAGTTTTTCTTTTTTCTTTTTTTTTTTATTTATGTATTCATATAAAATGAACAGAGTTTAACCATTAAAACTTAAGGAACAAAGATTTTGAGTTCTAAACTTGAAGTTTTAGAACCCTCAAACTCCGTTATCTATGAAACATGCTCAACTAACATAACCTCATCCAGTTCAAGTGAAGTCAATTGGCAAAGATGATCAACTAAGAAATCTGCTAATGATTGCCCCTTCACAGCTTTTTGAGGAACAAAATTTAAAGAAAATTCTGATAAGGCTAGTACCCATTTTCCAATTCTGTTTCCCATTACAGGTTTGTTTAACATATACTTAATAACATCATACTTACAAATCAAGTCTACTTCACTACTAAAAAACGCTAATATAGGGGCGTTTATTTAGTGGCGTTTCACAAAACGCCGCTATTTAATTACTTTGAATTGCATTTAGCGGCGTTTAACCAAAACACACCACTAATTAGTGGCGTTTGTCACTACAAACGCCGGCATATAAAACAAAAAATGCGGGAAAACATTTCCCGCATTATTATTGCAGAAAATATTCAATTAGCGGCGCTTTGTACATGAAGCGCCACCCTTTAGTGGCGTTTCGGCAATAAACGCCACTAATTGGTGGCGTCTCTGGTATAAAACGCCGCTAATTGAATATATGGAGGGAGAAATTCCCTCCGCGAATAGTGATAAAAATTATAGTATATTTTTCCTCGAAACTAAAATAAATCTGTGGCGTTTTTTCTGTAAAACGCCACTATTTAGTGGCGTTTTCGTGGTGAAACGTCACTATGTATACATTTTTCATAGAAATCAGAATTTTCTAAAATAAATAGTTTCAATTAGTGGCGTTTTTGTGAAGAAACGCCGCTATTTAAAACTTTAAAAATTTTAAAAACGTTGTAGTTTTGGGAGCTTCAAACAACATTAATTTGTTTCTTCTCCATTTCAATTTCTGCTAAGACCAAAAAACAAAATTGCAGTCCCCTCCCCTTTAAGCTCTAGTGTGAAAAAAAAAAAGAACTCATCAAGCTGAAACCCAACTTCAAAGGTTCCTTCTTGTCGCAGCTTCCTGTCTCGATCGTCGGCACAACTTCGCCAGTGAGCTCTGCTTCGATTGTAGTTGGATCTTCATTATTTATTCAACTGGTAAGAGGTCATTAAATTGTTTAAATTAAGTAAATGAAGCTGCTAGTAAGTTTTTTGCTGTACTTGGTAGTTTTCTTCACTATCTTTACTTATAGATTGCTAATGGAAGGGTTTAATCTTTACATTAAAAGTTGCTGTCATTTTTGCAAATAGTGGCGTTTATTCAGTAAAACGCCACTAATTAGTGGCATTTATTGAGTAAAACGCCACTAATTAGTGGCGTTTTATGAAGAAAACGCCCCTAATTTGCAATCCAGAAACCTTTTCTCAATTTACTGTTACAAACTGAATTAGAACTTGATTATTACCCAAAGCGAAATGAGCTTTATACTAAATATCCTATTTATCCAATTTTGTTTGATGATGATGTTTAGCTTTATGCTTTAGCTTTCATTGTCATGTATTGATTTATAATGTTAATAATGCCATGTATTTATCCAAGAAACACATGATTAATTATGTTTTTGTTGCTATAAATTTGTTGTTTTTTATTACTTAAAAACTATATGAATGGTGATTGTTCTTGAAATGTTGATGTTAGTATAGCGTTTAATTATTTTTTTACACTATGCTAATTGTAATTTGTTAGGATAAAATAGGGGTGCAATGGATAAGAGTTGGATGGAAAAGGACATGTGTGGTCATGTTTATGAAGCTGGGTTAGAACAATTCCTTAATTTTGCTTTTGAGAAAAGAAGTCGGGGTCTCGAAATAGTGTGCCCATGTGTTAAGTGTAAAAATGGGAAGTGGCATACGCGAGACGTTGTTCGAGAACACTTAATTATTTTTGGCTTTCGAAGAGGTTATAAGTACTTTCATTGCCATGGTGAGGATTTGCCTACTGGAAATTCAAGTAGGGCCACTTCCACCTCTAGTTCAAGTTTAGGAGGTGACATCTTACGAGATGACGTGGAGGGATTGGTGTGTGATGCTTTGAACATGCATGATCGACAATCTTTCCATGAATCTGAAGTTGGTGATGATGCAAATGTAGATGATGCAAATGTAGGTGATGCAAGGGACGAAGAACCTACTGCAGATGCTGCAAACTTTTATAAGTTGCTTGAAAGCATGAATGAGCCACTTTATCCGGATTCCCAAGTTTCAAAGTTGTCCTTTTCAATAAAGCTCTTGCACTTGAAATGCTTGTCTGGTATGACGGGAAAAGCTTTAGACTTGGTTTTAGAGTTATTGCGAGATGTATTTCCCTTTGCAGCAATTCCTCCTTCTCTTTATGAGTTAAAGAAGATAATTGGTGATTTGGGGTTTTCGTATAAGAAAATTCATAGCTGTCCCCAAGATTGTATGTTGTATTGGGGTGATAGAGCAGATCAAGAGTCTTGCCATGTTTGTGGAAGTTCCCGCTGGTTAGAACCCAACTCTGTTGAGTCCTTGAATGAGGAAGAGGGGGAAAACGTCTGAAATTGAGGCCATCAAAGGTATTGCGGTATTTCCATTGATACCAAGGCTACAGAGGCTTTTCATGTCCACAAAGACTTCGGAGTCTATGACGTGGCATGCCGATGGCCGTTCCAATGATGGAAATTTGAGGCATCCAGCAGATTCGTTAGCCTGGAAGGATTTTGATTCTAGGTATCCGGATTTCGCTTCAGAACCTAGAAATGTTCGCCTTGGACTTGCATCTGATGGGTTTAATCCGTTTAAGACAATGAGTAGTACTTACAGTACATGGCCAGTCGTCTTACTTCCTTACAATCAAGCACCTTGGATCAGTACGAAGCAATTTTCTTTCATCCTGTCAATGATAATTCCAGGGGAGAAAGCTCCGGGGAATGACAGGGAGCGACACCATCTTCGGTATTCAAAGACAGTGCTGGTCTTTTCACCGGTTCAAAGGGAAGATCTTCATCAGAGGTTCAGCAGCTAAGAAAAGAAATGCAGGTTTGAAATTTAATGTTATTGTTGCGTATTTGTGATATCTTTTTCTATCTTCTCGCTTGAACTCTCCATTAATGGGCTGTTTTCCTTGTTTTTAAGTAATCTTTTGCATTTGTGCGCAGCAAAGGGAATTAGAAAGGCAACAAGAGCTTGCAAGAATTGAAGAAGAAAGAAGACAAGAGCTGGCTCGCATTGAAGAAGATAGACGACAGGAGCTGGCTCGAGTTGAAGAAGAGAGAAGAAATGAGCTAGCTCGCCTTGAAGAAGACAGAAGAAATGAGATTGATCGTTTAAAAGCTCAAAATGATGTAATTGCCTCCCAACTGCATAAGCTCATGAGAGTTGTTTCTGAAAAGTTTCCAGATTCTGTTGTTGGAGCGACTTTGAGTTCCCCACAGGTATTCACATTTCCATTCTCATAGTTGAACAAATATAATGTGTGCAAAGGTCTTAATCTCCTATTTTTCTAATTAGGTGTTTTAACTCTTATATTTTTTAGTAGGGCACTCAAGATGGTATTACAAGTGGTAGTGGCGATGGCGATCGCGATAACCCTTTTGTCCATACTTTAATTTCCAGTGCACAATCACGCTGTGGTAAACAGTTAGATATAGTTTGATTCTTTTGTTTCTTTAACTCTTCTGTGGTTGTAGTTGATGTAACACTGGAACAATAGAGATTTTTAAGTGAGATCATATTAGGAACAATTTATATATATATATACTAATGTGGACATCATTTCGATGTAATGTAATTAATTCCTTTGTTAATTTAGTTGAGTTCTTATAAACATTGTTGCAATTTTAGTCTCTTATATTTTATATTTGTCGAATCACTGCCATTTAACATTACAATGGTTTATTACTGCAAAATGGAAATTCTGGCCCAAAAAATTCAAGTCATTAATGCAAAAAACCAAAATAATTGTGTTTTTAAGAAAAAAAGATGAAAATTCATGGTGTTTATTGAATAAAACGCCACAAATCAGTGGCGTTCTTTGAAGAAAACACCACTAATTTGTGGCGTTCTTTAAAGAAAACGCCACTAATCTGTGGCGTTCTTTAAAGAAAACGCCACTAATTTGTGGCGTTCTTTAAAGAAAATGCCACTAATTTGTGGCGTACTTTGAAGAAAACGCCACTAATTTGTGGCGTACTTTGAAGAAAAAGCCACTAATTTGTGGCGTTCTTGGAAGAAAATGCCACTAATTTGTGGCGTACTTTGATGAAAACGCCACCAATCTGTGGCGTTTGTCTTTAATACGCGCCACGAATTAGTGGTGTTTATTCACGAAAACGCCACTAAATATAATGTACGAATATATTATTTTCCACGCCCATGTAACGACATTTACAAATTTAGTGGCGTTTGTCTCCAGCAAACGCCTCTAAATTTGTGGCGTTTCCTTCATGAAACGCCACAAATCGGGGGCGTTTATAGAGATGAAACGCCCCTAAATATAATTAAACCGAAAATTATTAAATTAAGATTTATTCGTTTAGCGGCGTTTCCGAACAAAGAAACGCCGCTAAAGTTATAAATTAAAAAATGACGAAGATATGAAAACATTTCTGTGGCGTTCGTGGAAACGCCGCTATATCCAATGGAACGCCGCTATTTGAAATAGCGGCATGTCTCTGTTAAAACGCCACTAAAATCCTCGACGGTTGTGATGCCGTCGCTTTTGGCGGCGAAATTCGAAACGCCGCGATTTAATATAGTGGCGTTTTAAAACGCCCCTATATGAGTGATTTCTTGTAGTGCTTGTTCATTAATCAAGTAATGCCTTAATTTCATACAAGCAAAATATACTATAAAACACAATTTTTCAATAGCTGAATATCTCAGCTCAGCATCTATCATATTTCTACTTAAATAATATATAGCTTGTTCTTTCCCTTCACTTGAATCTTGTGCTAACAACGCACCAAGTGATTTTTCTGTACAAGCAACATACAATTTAAATTTGACTCATTTCCTTGGGGGCATCAACACAGGTGGATTTATCAAGTACTTCTTGATTTCCTCAAAAGCCACTTGATGTTCATCATTCCAGAGAAAACTCTCCTCTGATTTAAGTCTCACTAATGGAGTAAAAGCATATAACTTTCATGCATAGTTAGAGATAAACCTGCGTAAGTAATTAATTTGTCCAAGAAAACTTTGCAACTCTTTCTTATTTGTTGGAGCTTTTGCCTCTAGAATTGCTTTAACTCTGTTTTTATCAATTTCTATTCCTTTCCTATGAACTAGGAAACCTAGAAAATGACCAGCTTGGACTCCAAATGCACATTTCAAAGGGTTTAGTTTCAATCCCCTAAATCTAGTTCTATTCAATAACATTTCCAGTCTGTTAAGATGTTCACCAAAATCAGTAGCCTTAACTACAATGTCATCTATATAGACTTCTACATATCTCCCAATCATATCATGGAAAATAGCATTCATAGCCCTTTGATATGTAGCACCTGCTTTTTTAATCTGAATGGCATAACAACCCATTCATAAGTTCCTAAAGAACCTAGACACCTAAATGCAGTTTTAGAAATGTCATCTTCAGCTATGAAAATCTGATTGTACCTAGAATATCCATCTAAAAATGACATTACTCCATTTCCAGCAGCAGAATCAATAAGCATGTCTGCAATTGGCACTGGATATTCATATTTAGGTGAAGCATTGTTTAAATTCCTAAAATCAATGCACACTCTAAGTTTTCCATTCTTTTTCATTACTAGAACTATATTTGATAGCCATTCAACATACCTGGCAGGCCTAATGAACCCGGCTTTCAACAACCTTTCAATTTCCTCTTTTATCATAGGGTAAATATCGGGTGCTACCCTTCTAGCAGGTTGTTTGTGAGGTTTTACATTAGTCTTAATAGGTAACCTGTGTTCCACTAGGTCTCTACTTAGTCCAGGCATATCAACATAATCCCAGGCAAAGCAATCTTTAAATTTAATTAGCAAATATACTAATTGTTTTTGTTGATATTCTAATAAAAATGAACTTACATAGGTAGGTTTTGATTCACCATAATCTGCCCCCAAGTTCACTTCCACCAAAGGGTCTTGTACTGTTACTTGTACTTCTTCTTTCTCTCTTTCTTCTGATAAAGAAACTTGGCTATCTACAATGCAAACTGACTTTGCATTTTCTTCACTTTCGGCATGGAACAAACTCTTTTCGATTGAGTAAATCTGAACTTTCTTTAGAATCTCCTTTATCACAAATGAGATGTCTCTATTCATCATTAACAATTTCTTCAATTACTACTGATGAAGATCTCACCGAGTCTAAAATAGCTTCTACAGTTAACTTGTTCCATTCTTTGTTGTCCACTAATGAAGTAGCCTTTGGCGTCTCACCATTTAAACCATCTTCAATTCTCAGAGGACCATATGCATTGGAATACAGCTGAGCATCCAGACAACCAGCACTCACCATAAATGGTTTGTTATCTGCTTGAACAATCTCAACTTCTCCATTTTCTTTCCATAACAAAACCATCTGATGTAATGATGATGGAATTGCACTATTAGAATGAATCCAATCTCTACCTAACAATACATTATAAGTAGTTGAAGAACTGATAACAAACAAAGCAGTAACTGAACTTACCTCTCCAACTTGTAAATTTACAGGTAAGATACCTTTAGCTCTTGTAGCACCACCATCAAATCCAGAAATGACTATATCTGAAGGCAGCAACTCTGAACTTTCAGCTTTCAACCTTGTCAGCATTCTATGAGGAATCACATTTATAGCAGCTCCATTATCCACAGAATTTTCTTCACAGGGAGACTATTCATTACAGCAGAAATATATAGTGGCCTCAGGTGTTGAGTAAGTTCAGTTGGTGGTTTAGCAAAAGATACTTTCCAATGCTTACTTTCCACAACAATCTCATTTGAATTATCTAACTCTCTTTCAACTACATTTGCTTCAAGAACATTATCTTCTTCATTCCCTAAATTCAAAGAAGCAATTGGCTCTATCAACAATTCTTCTGTATCACTTGACTCATTCAAGGAATCATGCTTCTCAAAAGCCAAAAAAAACATTTGGTAAAACATAATTAACTGACACCTTATCAGGTAAATCAGTACTTCCTTGATGTGAGGATTCTCCTTCTGACTCTTCTTTCTTTCTGTCAAATCTGGGATTTTTACTTTCAATTTCTCCATCAACTTTCTCTTCCATTTGAACTGCATTCACTTGTATTTCCTCAGCTTCAGATTCTACATCAGGAACGACATAAGTTCTATCAGTTAAACCCAGTCTTTAGCCATTTGCATATAATTCTGTTTGGCTATTTGATTGAACTTCTGCCACTTCCTTCTTTGAGTTCGAGGCATATCTCTATATGGAGGGAGTCCCATTTCCTGAGGATCCACATATAATTTTGAAAACCATCGATCTACAGTAGTGTCAGGTGGAGGTTTGAAAGACTTTCTCTCTCTATCTTGAAAAGAACTTACTCTTTCCCAGACATTTTTCTTAGGTAGAATCTGTTGTGGTAATACTCTTCACTCAACAGGTTCTCCTACTTCCACTACTTGCCTTTGACTATTCTGCACCATTCTGACTTGTCCTTGCTGAACAAATCGAGGAAACATAGCTCTCCCTCTACCAAAACTCCTTATATGAGGAATTCCACCCCTAAGATCTCTTCCAGGGTAATTGCTTCCCATATGGATACTTTGAACTAATCTAGGATATGGTCTGAGATACCTTTCCCTACGATTTTGAACTCTTTCAGGCACAAAATCATGTTCAAAGTTATTAGGAAATTTCTTTTCATTATGAACTGGTACTCTCTTTTCTCCAGTTTTAATCTCTTATTCTCTCATAATATCAGCAAATGATCTTTGTTGCTGTTGTCTTTGCATTTGCTTAACTTCTGGTTCTTTTGAATTCCGAATTTGTTCATTTTTTGGAACAATCATAGCATCCACACACTTGCTCAATATCTCCAACAGTTTCCTCTTTTCTCCATTTGAACTCCTTGAACTCACATTCTCCAGTTCAGATAGCATAGGAGTCAACATGCTAACAGTTACACCAGGAGGAACATGATTTTGATCAACCAAGATGGACTTATCTCCATTAGGGAACTTCAGCTTTCCAGCTTCAATTGCATCCTGTAAAGAATGACGCAAGGATAAACAATTGTTAGTTGAATGTGACCAATTGTTATGCCATTTACAATATTTTTTGTCTTTTATTTCATTTTTTGCTGGAATTTTATGATCGTCTTTTAGGCTAATTTTCTTGTCTTTTAGCAATACCTCAAAGATTTGCTTAGTTTTTGTAATGTCAAAAGAGAACTGCCTATTGACTTTATCAAATTTTCCAATTAATTATTTAACATTTTCACTCTGAGATGCTTTCTTCAATGCTGTGCAAACATGAGGTTTACTCAGATTTAACTCAACAACATTTATATCTACTTCATCATCAGAATAATAGCCTAAACCTACATTAACCTCATTTTGAGTATAATAAGTTGCTCTAGGTATTCTTCTTTTACCATCATCCTCTTCTAGAAGCCTCTCATATTTAGAGACACATGATGCCATTTGAGCCAAATCTACAAATTCCCTATCTTCAAACTTCTTTTTAAGTTCAAGGATTAAGCCATTTTTAGCTATACTAATATGCTCTCTTTCTGGTAATTGCACCAGCAATCTAGACTTGACTTGTCTATACCAAGCAATGAAGTCTTTTACTTTTTCATTTGGCTTCTGCTTCACTTTAGCTAAGTCTGCCATAGTTACTTCAGGTTCTGTCCTATAAAATTGAGCATGAAATGCAGTTTCCATTTGATGCCAATTAAGGATAGAATTTGCTGGTAAATTAATAAACCAGTTAAATGCAGCACCAATGAGTGTATTTCCAAACATTCTAAGTTTGACATAATCACTCACATCTCCACACCTAATACTAAACCTTCCAATATGCTCTAGTGTAGACTGGCCATCTTCACCTGAAAATATAGAAAAATCAGGAACCTTATATCCCCTTGGGAATGGATTACATTGATTAATCCAGTCCGGATATGGTTTCCTATATACAGGTTTTTGTCCACCTCTTCCCACAGGCACTAACTGCTCTTGTAAGATTCCTGGAACCTGATCTCTTAACATATTTTGAAGATCATTATCTCTTCTAACAAGATTTCGAACTTGTTCATAATTACCATGAACATTGGTTTCGTTTCTAGGCTGAGTTTTCCCCCAAGCCTCTGCAGCATTCCTATTTTGACTACCTTGGACATTTCCTGCAACTCTATGATTTTCAAAAACATCTTCAACAGATTTGCCTCGATTTGGAGTAAATTTTGTCTGTTTGAGGACAAACATTTTGATCTGGACTAATTCTTCCAGATTTTCCACTTGCATTATCCATAACATTACCTGTTATTGGATTCGAGCAAGTACCAAATTCGCTTAGGACTATACCTGGAGGAGGCCTAACATTACCTACCCTAACCACATTGTTTTGTGCACTTCCATTGATAGAATTTGACACTCTAAGTCCTTCTAGTATAGTGCCAGTATTTATAGAAGTCATAGATATAACATGCTTTGACAGATTGTTTATTGCATCAGTCAAGATAGCATGATTATGACCATTTTGTTCGATCATTGCATCTTGTGACTGCAAAAGCAAACTCACCTGTTCTGCATTTTTGTCTGTATTCATTTGTGCCTTCTGCACTTGTGAGATCAACTATACAAAAGGCTGACAGTTTGGCACGGTCATAAAATTCGTATATGTTAATGTTGATTTGTGGACAGTTTGGCACAGTCATAAAATTAATTCTAGCCATTTTGTTCGATTATGGCAGGAGTTATTCCTTCACCAGAAGTTGATTTCTCACCAACTCTGACAGTTTCATTCAAATTCGCATTAGAGGCTGAATTATCTTCTTCCTCATTGTTGCTATGCCTAGTTTTTGGAGGCATGATTTGCACAAACTTCCTTAGTGTCCCACCAGGCGTGCCAATTTGTTTGGTATGTTGAATTTAAAGGTTCTCACCCTTGTTTCTTATATGCAAGGGCGGGGAATTTCAATTAATATACTAAATTATAAGGTTCTTTGAAACAAGAGATTTATATTAAGGACACTAGCAAGTACAATGAAATGAGATTCAAATATCTCGGATTACTTGAATACAAAGGATCAAAGGGAAAAAACTAAGTTACAGAACTACTCCTAAAATAAAAGATTACTCTAATTCTAAGGGTTATTCCTACAAATCTAGCCAACTATGAAGATAATTTGACTTCTTGTCATTGATGAATTTGCCAACCCTTTCTCTATAAGAAAAACTCTTATTTATAGTATTCACATCAGTGGTTAATTAACTTCTAAACCACAATTAACTAAGCATGTGAATTGCATTTAACTTGTCCACATTTTAAGTAAAAATAAACGGTCACTAATTCACTTAGTTAACCATCATTAACCATCTTAATTAATTCAATAAAGCTAAACACTCTTCAGGCCCAAAAATAGTTAACTCCAGTCCAACTATTCTCTTGGTCTAACTCTAAAAGCCCAAAATCAATAGGCCCAGTCCTAGAATTAATTTTGCACTCCAACATATACAAAAGGCTTTGGCACGGTCAGGATCACCTCATTTGTTTAATCTAGAACAGGAATTGATGGCTTGAATGCAGGGTTCTTCCTATAGAGAAAAATATATATACATCTCACTGGAAGAGATAAGGCTGTCGCTAAGGATCTCGAGGCAGAAGAGAGGCCTGACTAGTGACTATATTAAGTGTCAAGGAAGGATTAATATTTCACATATAGCAAGCAAGTTAAACCAGTTTATCGATCTTGAGCCAAAAGTTCAGTTTGTAGAGCAGATGATAGTAGAGGAAATCATTGTTGCTTAATTCATTAGCTCCCCCTTATACTAACATGCAGAGGACAAGTTTATTCCAAGGGAAAAAAATAGCAAATGCCTTACAATTTATGAAAAATGAAAAGCCATATTGAATTCTGTAATTTAGTTTATACATTTTACATGTTTTTTTTTTGGCCATAATAACAGAATACATTTTACATGTTTAACTATGGAATTATAGAAGGTTAAAAAGCATGCTAAAGGCTTTGAATTCCACTATAGTAAATTATACCAATTTTTTACTGTATCAATGAATTTGAATGGTGAGCCCGCTTGCATTAGCCTTTGGTCATAAGGTTTGGGCAGGTTACTATTAGAGCCCGTTTGTTTTGATGTAATTTAATCACTTTCTATAGAAAGTATAGGGTAGGAAATAACTTTAGCATGTTTGGTTATTTTATTAAGAGAAAGTTTAGGGTAAGAAAGTTTAACTGACCCAAATACTTTCTCACTTTTCTCATGAAAGTAATTTTAAGACAAAATTACTTAAAATGACCTTATTTTTAAATTTAAAATATCCATAAAAGGGTATTTTAATAAATTTAACTTTACTTTCTTAGGAATTTAATTTAAACTTTAGAGGTTAAACAAACATGCTAAAGTATTTTCTCAAGAAAAAACTTTCTAGTCCTAAACTTTCTATAGAAAAATTTTCTACCTTTTTATTTTCTATAGAAACTTCCAAACGGACTCTTAGTAACAGCCTATTAATAGATAAGGAATTTGCCTCTATGATAATTATGCTATTAAGAAAGTATTCAAGAGAAGAACTTACTAATATTTTTTTTATCAACATTTCACCTATATTTACATGTGGTGATTGTCTTTCTTTTTGTGTGGTATAGGCTTTTTGTGTGGTGCATTTAATACTAAGTGGTAAGTGGTGGTGGTCTGATTCCACTACACTGCTAATCCTCTTTGTTGTCATCGTCTTCTTCATTAATCTTGGCTTGGTTTTACTTCTCTTGCTACCGGGTTATTTGTATGGGGCATGTGTAAAATCTATCAAGTGCAGAGCTTCTTTGATTTCTTTAATGAACCAATCATATCTGAGTCTTTTTCTAATAACATAAACCTTTTTTTTTTTGGTACAAGATGACATAAACCTTTGAATTAGGATATAATCACATAAACGTACTGTAATAAGCTATCTACTAAAAGCATGTTTAGCAAATAAATAGTGGCTTGCTTTCATTTCCAAGACATTAACAAATGTTTAAAAGAAGCCAAAAGAAAAAACTAGAATCCGCGCAGCGAAGCGTGCGGAAAATAATCTAGTATGAAATAAGATGCTTAATTTTTTCTGCTACTTTATATTAGTTTACTCAAACTTATTATAATTGCGTAAAAGGCCTAGCTAGTAGATTGTGTTTTTGTTCTTTTATTCTGGTGGTGGGCTGAAATCAGGTGCGGGTGTTCTTTCAAATCCTCATTTTTCTTTTGTTGCTGCACTGAATGGATATCTATCAAGTTTGTGTTATGGAACTCCAACTTCTTGCTTAGAGGAAATCTACAAACAATGACTATATAATTGCAATGGTTTTGGTCCAAATCATTGTTAGTTTGTTACTGTTGTTCATAGTAAGCACATTTTATATGGCTTATGTTGTTGAGAGCTACAATTCCATAGTTGCCCCCTCAACTTAGTTGCTTTCAAACTAAATTTTATTGTACTCAACAAAATTTACTCCAATCCTTACAATATAGGCCTTTTCTGATTACAGTAAATTATTGAGCCTTTATGCTTTTCCTTTACATAAAATTAGGTCCATTTAATTTATACTCTTATATTTCCATACTAGTACTTTAAAACCTCTAACTCCATTGATTAAGTCTTGCGCGTGCTATATAATTCTAATGTATATATAATGAGAATCTTGCTAATATTTTGTTGGAGCCAATGTAACATCTATTTAATATTACAAAAACAACTATCTAACATAATTTTAAAAGGATTATTGGGTTCTTCAAGATATATGCAGGTGAGGGATACTCCGATTGCCTTATTTTTTTATAGTGAGGAGAAATTTACACAAGCTAAGCGAGAAAGCATGCTTAATTCCTCTTCTATCCATATTTCCCTATCTGTTGCTGACCACCAATAGACTGTAAAGTATTCCAAAACATCAACATTTTCTAGTATATATTATATCTTAAAAAGCGAACCTCTTCTCCACTTCCATCAAATCTTGAGAAAGTAAAAGTTTTCATGACATTGACTCAAACTGAGTGGTATATGTAGGAAAACTACAACAAATATTTAATGGTGAAAACCATCATCAATAACTCAAGATCATGTTAAATCATAAAGAAATTAATTAGAACTGATATGGAAGCGTACCTGAATTCTGCTCAAATCCTCTTTGCGGTTTTCTAACTTGGGGACCATAACCCTAGGTATTTATAGGTCTTAATCTTATTTCAACCCATCATGAAATAAACTAAGACTTAGGTTTCTACACATTGGCTCATACTTAATTAGATGATATAAATCCCAGGGCTTTAACCTTATTAGTAAAGAATCAGAAGTTTGGAAGCAAAAGCTAATTTGTATTGAGTATAGTGTTGAGTATTTATATAGCTGATACAATGACTAAGTCTAAGGATTATACAAAGGATTGAATTCAACTAATTCAATCTTAATCAACTAGATAAGTGTAGGTTAATCTTAAGCAACTAGATAAGTGGAGTTAGTTACAGGATTTGAAATCTCATTTCCCTCCAATACTCCCCCGCAAGATGGTGGATCTGCTTGATACACCAATCTTGGAAACTAACTGATGAAACCTGTCAGAAGATAGAGGTTTAGTTAATGCATCTGCTAACTGCTCTTTGGTTGATATGTGTTTAATGTCCAAAACCCCAGCTGAGACTTTCTCTCGAACAAAGAAGTAATCAAGGGCTAAATGCTTCATTTTTGTGTGAAATACAGGATTTGCACATGTGTATGTAGCACTGAGGTTGTCACAGAAGATAGTTGGATGTGTTGGGACTTTCATTTGAAGTTCATTTAGGAAAGATTGTATCCAAGTAAGTTCTGAAACTCCAAGTGCTATGGCTCTGTATTCAGCCTCAGTGGATGAGCGAGCAACTGTTTTTTTGTTTCTTAGAGCACCAAGAGATGGGAATCTTGCCATAGTAGATAATATATGCTGAGGTTGATCTTCTGTCATCAGCATCTCCAGCCCAGTCAGAGTCTGTGAACATTGTAATTGATGGAGAAGTAGCTTGACTAAGGAGAAAAACATGCTGAATTGTACCCTTAAGATACCTGAGAACTCATTTCAAAGCCTGTAGATGAAGACTAGTAGGCTTGTGCATAAACTGGGATAATTTATTTACAGCAAAACAAATATCCGGCTTGGTCAAGGTCAAGTATTGAAGTGAGCCAATAATTTGCCTGAAAACAGTGTCATCAACAGCACCTGTACCATCATGCAGTTTTAATGGAACAGCTGCAGATAATGGAGTGTTGCATTCTTTGGCTCCAGTCATACTAGCTTTGTCAAGAATATCTGCAATATATTTGGATTGAGACAGAAATAAACCTTTGGGTGTATATGATACTTCAATGCCGAGAAAGTAATGAAGCTGCCCAAGATCCTTAATAGAGAACTTATTTGCAAGTGCTTGAGAGAAGCTTTGCAGAAAACTGTCATCATCAAATCATCAACATAAACCAGAAGATATGCAATAGTGGAACCTGATTGATAAACAAAGAGTGAAGTATTTGCAATGGAGTTCTTGAAACCAAAAGAGATCAAAAAATTGCTCAATGCACAATACCAAGCCCTAGGAGCCTGTTTCAACCCATAAATTGCTTTCTTAAGTTTGCAAACCATGTGAGGATTTTTCTTGTCAAATAAAACTGGAGGCTGCTTCATATAAACTTCATTTGTTAAGTCACCTTGCAAGAAAGCATTGTTAACATCCATTTGTTTAAAGGACCAACCATGAGCAACTGCAATAGAAAGCACCAATCTTATGGTCACAGGTTTTACAACTGGACTAAAAGTCTCTGTAAAATCAATCCCAGGCCTTTGATTAAACCCTTTAGCTACTAATCTAGCCTTGTACCTTGAAACTGAGCCATCTGCATTTTTCTTCACCCTAAACACCCATTTACAGCCAACTATAGTACGATTTTAAGGTTCTGGAACTAGTTCCCAAGTCTTATTTCTCTGTAATGCAGCAAGTTCCTCCAGCATAGCATGTTTCCAATTTGAATCTTGTATGGCATGCGTGGCACAAGTAGGCTCTATAGTATCTGGTAATGGATGTTTGGTGGTTAAATGAAGAACTTTTGGTTTGAAAATACTGTTTTGTGATCTAGTAACCATAGTATGAGTTCGAGTTGGAAGGTTACCTGACTGTGAAGATGATTCTGTTGATATGGATGAAGGATTGGAACCCTTAGAGGCAGTAGCAGTAGACCTTTGAGATGAAGTAGACTCTATAAGAGATGATACTGATGCTGATTCTGTGAAAGAGATGTCTGATTGTGTCAAAAGAGGTTGTGGACTTGATTGATCTTGTGGAGAAGGAATAGCAAGTGAATTTGATGAAGCTGAAGAAGCACGTGGAATATTGACAAATTGGTTGATAGAAGTTTCTGTTTCAAAGGCCGGATTCCATGTCTCAAAATTGGTATTTGAAATTTTAGCACCTGCAGTTACATGCTCAAAGGGAAATTTTGTTTCATCAAATAAGACATGCCTAGACACAAAGATTTTCTGACTAACCACATCAAGGCAGAGATATGCACTTTGATTTTTAGAGTAGCCAAGAAACACACAAGGTCTTGATTTAGGTTCCATTTTATGTTGAGTATAGGCTTTAACCAAGGATAACAAAGTGAGCCAAATACTTTCAATTTTTCAAAGTTTGGTTCTTGAGAAAACAACAACTAAAAAGGGCTTTTGTTTTTCAAAACTGGGGTTGGTAACCTATTCAAGAGATAGACTGCAGTAGTGAAAGCATAATGCCACAATTTGAGAGGCATTGATGCATTATGAAGAAGAGTAAGACCTTTTTCAACTATAGAACGGTGCCTTCTTTCAACCATGGCATTGTGTTGTGGAGTGTGTAGAGGGGTTTGAAGATGTTGAATTCCAAAATTTGAGAAAAAAGTTTTTAACTTATCAAACTCACCTCCACAGTCTGAGTAAACAGTCACAATACTTGTCTTGAAATAATTTTCAACTAGATTTTTGAACTTTGGAAAGAGATGAAACACATCAGATTTGAGCTTGATTGGATAAAGCCATGTGTATCTAGTGAATAGATCAACAAAGGCTACATAATATCGAAAACCTTTATCAGAAGTTATACGAGCAGGCCCCCATAAATCAGTATAAATAACATCCAAATGACCTCTACTAACAACAGTTGAGATTGAGAAAGGCAAACGATGGCTTTTATTGCAGAAACATGCATTACAAGAAGTGAAACTTTTCTTAGATGAACATGGTAGAGAAGAAGAATTTAAAACAGAATTTAAGATAGAGATGTTGGGATGACCAAGTCTTTGATGCCAGGTTTGAATATCAGTTTTCACACCTAAGAGAGCAAGGGCTTTTGTTTCAATGACTGGCTTTGAATCAGCAAAGTAATAGAGTCCTCCTTCATTCAGGCCTTGTGCTACTGCTTTCTTTGTGTGCAAGTCTTTCACCACAAAATTTTTAGAAAAAAATTCAACAGATACATGATTAGTTTCAGTAAGTTTGGAAACAGAAATCAAATTTGCTTTAGTTTTAGGAACACAAAGCACATTGTTTAAGGAAAGTGAATGATGAGAGGGTGAAATTGAACTAGAACCAGTGTGTGTTATAGAGAGACATGTGCCATCACCAAGAAGTAAATTATCTGGACCCTCATACTCCTGAGCATATTGCAGATTCTGAATCCGATTTGTCACATGATGGTTGGCTCCTGAATCAACAATCCAAGTTGTAGGTGCAGCAGTTGTACTAAAATTAGCAGTAGGAAACTGTCCTTTTGGCCTCAATTGATAACATGTTTTGGCAGAGTGCCCTGCCTTATCACATATTTGACAAACAATTTTCCTCCCAGAGGTATTTGAGTTATGTTTCTGATAACCATTAGAATGAAAATTGGATCTGTGATAGTTACCTCATCCTTGGCCTTGAAAATATATGTTCCTTGTGAAAGGCTTGTTTGCATAGTTAGCTGTAGGAATGCTAAGATCAATGCTGGACTGCTGCTTCTGCAAGTGCTCTTCATAGTCAGTGAACTTCTCAATAAGTTCTTCAAATGAGATATAGGACTCTCTGGCCCTGATTCCTACTGCTAGTTCTTTGAATTCTGGTCCAGCTCCATTAAGAGCATGAATAACCAGCTCATCTTCTGGGATGATCGTATTGATCAAAGCTAATTCATCAGAAATGCTTCTCAATAGCTGAAAGTATTCAGAAATGGATTTACCACCTCTAGGTGCAGTAAGCTTATCCCGCAAAGCCATCATACGGGATCTAGACTTGTTTGCATAAAGCTTGTTTAATTTTTTCCCAAGCATCAAAGGATGATGTTGCAGATGCAATATGAGACACAACAGTCTCGGAGGCAGAAGATATCATTCCATGGAGCAGTAATCTGTCTTGCCTAAGCCAATGCTCATAGGCAGGATTTGAAATCATTTCAGTTGTACCTATTTTGAGGATCTGTTTTGGTGGTGATTTTGTGGTTCCATCAACGTAGCCCAGAAGATCAAAACCAATAAGGAGAGACTGGAACTGAGTCCTCCATGATGGAAAATCGTTGGCATTCAACTTGATTGGGAGATGAGCTGTTGCATTGATTGTGAAAAGAGGAAGGTTTTGACTTGACACAAGCGTGTCGGTCGGTTGAGAAGAGGAAGACATGGTGAGAAGAAAAAGAAATAGTTGGGGAAGGAGGGTGGGATTAAAAAGAATAGGATCAAAGAAGCTCGTTAGAGAAGAGCTCTTGATACCATAAAGAATCAGAAGTTTGGAAGCAAAAGCTAATTTGTATTGAGTATAGTGTTGAGTATTTATACAGCTGATACAATGACTAAGTCTAAGGATTATACAAAGGATTGAATTCAACTAATTCAATCTTAATCAACTAGATAAGTGTAGGTTAATCTTAAGCAACTAGATAAGTGGAGTTAGTTACAGGATTTGAAATCTCATTTCCCTCCAATAATTAGATCATTTTAATTTGGGTTTAACCTTATGATGGCCTATAATATACAATACATGTATATATATAAACCCATACACGTTGGATTTTTCCAACAATCTCCCACTTGGGTAATATATATACTTCCTTAAATTGTATATTATAATACAACCTTATGAGCTCAGAAATTTTGCTATCATTAACGAATGCATCTCTGAACAATTCGGTCCATCAATCATACCAACATAGGATCAAAGTGACTTTCGTTACACCTAACGTAACTAAGACATCAGTGGTCACGTATGCTATTATAATTGAATGACATGGATTAAGTATGGATGTGTAGCATAGAACTTACATTTAATATGTGATCTGAACATGCCAATTTCCAACTGGTCCAACCTTATTCCTTATTGAGATCAGTTTCAACGTGAGTTCAGAAACAAAATAAACCAAATACTCTCTCTCTCATTCAAAATAAGTGAAACATTTCAACTTTTGCAGTCTTTCAAAATAAGTGAAACAATTACAAAACCAATACAATTACTCTTTTTTCCATATATACCCCTAAGTGTTAATTAAAGTGGTTGAATTTTTATGTGGTCTTGGAAAATTGGGAAGGGAGAGAAGATTTATTAATTAATTGTTTATAAAATTTTTTGAAGGGTAATTATGCCATTTTAAGTAAGTTCTTACTGAATTTAAAACCAACTAATCATTGCCTTGGTCTGTGTAATATTCCTAGTGTTTCACTTATTTTGAATGAAAGGGAGTACTTTACAGCTAGCTGAAAATAACCTTAACTGAATTAACTAAAACTTTATCCAGATAGACAGTGAAATATGTCTAATCTGAAAAGCATCTACAATACAAACTCCCACTGAAAGTTGATATCTTTAAATAATGCAACACCCACATGAACAATGCACTCACGAAAGACCTTGGGTGGCATTATTCCCTTAGTAAGTGGATCCACAATTATGGAGTTTGAACTAATGTGCTTTATAGACAACTGTCCACTCTGAACTCTTTCCAATGAAACAATTCTGTCATCGTCAGCAATCATAAAAATAATCCCCACAAAATCCTAACTAAGTAGACAGGGCAAGCAGGGGTCGATCCCACAGAAAAGGGGAGTAGACCTTATCCGAAGATGCAATCCTTAAAAATCTCTCAAAAGTTGTGCGTAAAAACAGGGGATTGAAAATAACAATTAAAAAGAAAGCAATTAAACAATTAAGCTAAAAACAAAGTAAAGTAAATTAAATCTAAATCTATGGCAATTAAGAAAGAAAACAATAATTATAAAGCATACTTCTTCTCCAATGTTAGAAAACAATCAAATTAATTATGGATCCTCGAATTAAAAGATGAATTCAATATTAAATTCCTAATGATAACTGACCTAGGGAAAACCCTAACATGCTATTTAAATAAGATTACCCGTCAAGCCTTAAATTACCCATTTTATTTCCTAACAAATCAATTACCCGTCAAGGCTTAAAGAATTGCTATGAAACAAAGCATTAAGAGCAACTATTATTAGTTCTTTCACACATGCTTATCAAGTAAAACCATACAACAATCAAATAAATTTGATCACTGGCATGCAAAACCCATTGACGCGACGTCAATCGTCATCAATTCGCTACAGACAATCAAACTCATGCGTCAACAATATTGTTTGATCTAGCCAAAAATCTCTCAATTTACCTCTTTATCGGCCGTTATAAATTAGTAAAAATCAAGATCGTAAAATAAAACAGAGTTTAACATGCTATATATCAAAAATAAAATACCAAATTATAAGAATAGAAATCTCACCATATTAATTGATTGAATTCACCAAAGTATTAGAAGTATTAAGAATTTAGCTCCTCATGGATTTTCCTAAATCCATGAGAGGCTTAAGAAAACTTACAAGACTTTGGAGGGGCAGAATCTCCTTGCAAAATAACTAGGTATGTCGCACCCCTCTATGGCTAGAGAGGGTGGCGGCACCCTTGCCTAAAAACTAGAAGAATAGATCTAAAACTATTTGGTATGTGAAGGTATGTGATTTGTGTTACATAAGGTGGCTATTTATAGTGGAAATAACCCTAGGAATTCCAATTCTAAGTAGGATAATAGTCTAGGACGGTTTAGAGGCTGTGAGACCCCGATCCAATTAATTGTTATTATGATTGTTTTTGTGTAACTTTGGGCCTTATTAGTTTATTTAGCCAAATTAGGTATTAGTTAGTCCTTTAACCTAGCTATAAATTAATAATTATCTCATTAGTTAGGGTTAGAATATTGGTTTCAAGGGAAAAACGTGTTGAGATCTTTTGAAGGCTATTTTCCATTGATTTCATCTCTCTTGGGTGCTCTAAGGTTAGTTCTTTGACTTTCCACCATTGTTGCATGTTAGGAAAGGGTTTTAGATAGACTAGATGTAAATTTCCGGTCACCGGCCGTCGACCGGCGAGCCTCCGGCCACCAAATTGGTATCAATAGATTCCTCTAATCATTATGAGTTCATAGAACTTGGAATCACTCAATTTGGTTGGGTGAATCAAAAGTTATGGCAATTTTAAGTTAAGAACCCTAAGTTGAAAATTGTGATCGGTGGGCCTATTTTCCTTGCCGGAATCCGGTAAACCGGAGGCCTTTAGAGGCCAAACTTATGGGGGAATTGTGGTAGGATGTAAGATATGTCCATTGGTACCTTTCATACCTCCATAGGTGTTTTGAGGAGAGTAGAATCAAAGCTCCAAAGATGCTTGGTCGATGGGACGAATCTGGAATTTCCAGATTTGTTCATGGAGAAGATGAACAGTGTTTCTGCAAAGCCCACTCTCGGGCAGATTTTGCGAGAGAGAGTGTAGTCCACCCCTAGGTGATATGATAGTGATTTTTGGGGAAATTGTTTATTGAAATATTTATGATTTTTCTGTATTTTTCCATAATTTTCCAAATTACAAAATATTTTCTATGATTTATTTTCTTATGCAAAATGTAAGAGGAGAGTGTGACCTATTTCTAAAGAATTAAATTCCGAAATTTTTACAGAAATTCTAATACCATATTATCTTATTTATGATCCATTAAAATTGGTGTTTCACTCTCTGAAAATATTAAAATGTATTTTTCTAATGTTATTCTAAAATATGGAATTGTAGAGATTATGGAAATTGGATTTTTCAAAGGTTTTCAAAAGGATTTCAACAATTCCCCAAAGGTGTTTAGGATTATGGGAGGGTAGATTGGTCATGCATCTTATGCATATTGTATTGTGTTGGTTTCTAACGCATAATTAATATTGTTAGGCTCTTAATTGTGCATTGTTCATTGCAAGAATTGTGTTTGATTGTGTGTGCTGATCAGGTAAGTGACCGGACCTTTCTAGTGTTTTCTAAGATTATATGTATTATAATTATATGAGTTATCAATTGTTTTATGGATTGTTTTACTATAAATGATTTGAAGTGTTTTGTTGTTTTTAAAAGAGTATTGTTGTTTTCTTAAAATCGGATCGAGTATGCAAACGTAAATGTTTTGAAATTGAAAAGGTTTTGAAAGTGAATTGGGAATATGAAAATGTGTTTTAATGTCCTTGGAAGGCTGTGCATAGTGGACCCGTACCTCAGGGGGTTAAATTGATGGTAAAGAGTGGACCCATACCACAGGGGGTTAAACTGTTGGTAAGAGTGGACCCGTGCCTCAGGGGGTTAAACTGTTGGTAAGAGTGGACCCGTGCCTCAGGGGGTTAACTGTTGGCTAGACTTGAGATCTATACCGTTAACGGATGATTGTGATTGTGATTGTGGTGCAGCCTGAAAAGAACAAAATGTTTATTGTGATTGAGTTAAAGTGTATTGTTTTGTAGTGAAAAAGTGATATGGTTTATCGTATATGGTTATATGAAAAGTATGATTTCTTATTATAGTAAGTATGATTTTATTGTACTTGATCCACCTAGTTAGATCTTGTTACTTACTGGGCTCTTTAGCTCACTATGTGGTTTATATGATTTTCAGGTGATGATGAGTAAGCATTGGGGATTGCATTGGGGAGAGTGATCGTTAGACGTTTAGCTTCCGCAATAGACTTGGACTTTTGGAACTTAGTTGAATTTCAATGATGTTGTTTAGTTGAGACTTGAAGATTTTGTTAATGTTTGGATATTGAGACTTAGTTCATTTTTGGACCTATTATACTATGTTGGACTGATAGCTAGCCTTACATGCTCTTGGGGATTGCCTCATGAGTATGTGGCGTTGTTATGTTCCGAGCCTTGGGTTCGGGGCGTGACAGAGGCTGATTGGACTCCAAGTTGGCTTAAAAGTCTTCCTAGAACCAAAATCCTAGTCAAAATAGGATCCTGAAAAATTCTGGATTCGTGCAGGGACTTCGACGGTGATTTTGAGCTTGAAGATGGCAGAACTGGGTCTTGTACTTCGAAGGAAAGTTGTAGATCTCGGAGTTAGCTTTCCAACGCCTACTCATGGGCCTAGAACGGACATCTGAGCAGAAAGTTATGATTTTTCTACCGAGATTGCGCTGAATCCTAATCCTGTTAGGACTAGAAGCGGGAATAAGCGGGAATTGGATATTTCCTTGGATATAGGCGGCATTAATTGGGATTTTAACTCCAATTATGGACTTATATTGGCTAAGTATTATCCCATATAAAATATCCAAAATTCCTCAGCTTTAGGGCTTATTCATGGCTTGTCTTCAATCCTTCGCAATTAAAGCTCCAATCTTCAATTCTTGCCTCTTGAGATAATTCTTCAATAGTCTTCAAATCTTCAAATTATTTTCAATAAATCTTCAAACACGAACTTCGAATCTCCAAATCCATACTCAAATTTGCTTCTTCCATATTTGAGTAAAAGTCATCAATTTAGCTCCAAAAAGAG
>AWUE01021764.1:0-25049 GCA_001974825.2 Corchorus olitorius
GAATGTTGCCTATATTAGTGAGCATTGTCTATTGTTGGCTAAGATCTTTCTAGTTCTTAAAGCAATAAATTACTTGAATCTAGTAGACGCTTGGAACTAGGTTAGTATATTTGTTAGGATTTAGTCTAGGACTTGCGTCATGACTAATGAAGACTAAGGAAAGATAGGGATTAATGGTCGATGACGTTAATCTACGCCATCTATTTATCAAGTTAGATATCAATTAATGCCAAGGATCAAATCCTTTTATCCCAAGAGTGCGATTGTCTTGAAATTGGAATATCTATTTAATTGTTTCTTTAATCTCACTAGTATTTTATTTTGTTATTTATTTAGTTTAGTTAATTTCTCCATAAACCCCCCCATTTTAGTTTAATTCATAACTTTAGGAAAAGTAATTAAAACAATAGTTCTCTGTGGGATCGACTCGTACTTACCCTGTCTATAGGTTTTGTATGATTTTATTTTTGGTGGAATACGACTCCCATCACAAAGTCTAACCTTCTTCGAACCTCTCTTTTTGGCTTTGGACTTCTTGACCGAACAATATGCTCCATTTCATGTGTTGGTGGAGGATACTCTAATTTCCTTCTCGGAGCTTTAAGTTTATGTGCGGTCGCATTTGGAGATAGTGGCCGGTCAATCTAAAACCCAAAGGCTTTGACTCAGAATTAACATAGCCATACCTTTTTACCTTGGGGATGAGATAACAAGTTTTATTTCTTTGCTGGTTCGGCCACCATTGGTTTTTTGGTAGCCAAATCTGTCACCTTTTTTGTTACTTTTTTTGTTTACATGTTCGTAACTTTCTTCGATCGCACCTTTGGCCTTCTCCCCCTTAGTCAACCGGCCATCTTTTGGGATATTGACCGATGATCGAGCCAAAAACAATCCTATTTTTATGGCTATCTTATTATGTTTTTGGGTCAATTTATGCTTAAATATATGTTATTTTGTTAATATTTGTGTTTTGAGTCTTTATGAGATGTGAAATTGATAATTTGATAATTTTCACTACTTTTGGAGTTCTTTTGATGACTTTTTACACATATATGAGCAAAGTAATTTTGAGTATAGATTTGGAAATTTGAAGTTCGTGTTTGAAGACAATTTAAAGATTTGAAGATCATTGAAGAATTATTTCCAAGAAGCAAGAATTGAAGAATGGAGCTTTAATTGCGAAGGATTGAAGACAAGCCATGAAGAAGCCCGGAAGTTAAGGAATTTTGGATATTTAATATGGGAAAATACTCAGCCCATATAAGCCCATAATTGGAATTAAAATCCCAATTTGTGCTTCCTATATTCAAGGAAATATTTAAATTCTCGTAGATTCCCGATTCTAGTCCTAACGGCATTAGGATTCAGCGCAGTCTCAGTAGAAAAATCATAACTTTCTGCTCAGACCTCCGTTTTAGACCCGTGAGTAGGCGTTGGAAAGCTAACTCCGAGATCTACAACTTTCCTTTGAAGTCCAAGACCCATTTTGGCCACCTTCAAGCCCAAAAACGATGTCGATGTCCCTGCACGAATTCAGCAAAATTTCAGGATCCTATTTTAACTTGGATTCTACTCTAAGAAGACTTTTAATCTAACTTAGAGTCTAAGTTAGACCCAAAAACGTCCTAGACTCCTTTCCTACTTAGAATTGGATTTTCTAGGGTTATTTACACTATAGATAGCCACCATAGGTCTAGGTTTTTGATGTATGTAGATCTAGAGATTTTATTTTGAAGAATTGTTGAAGATTTGGAGGAGTTTGTCCAAGGAGCCGCCGCCCCCCTCTTCTTCCCATCCATAGATAATTTTTTCTTCTTTTCTTTGGATGCTCACTCAATTCATGAGTGAGTAATCCTTTTCTTTTCTCCAATGTAGAATTTAATTGATCTCTTGACTTATATCATGGTGAGATTTTGTGCTTTTATATGAAAATTAATAGGGTATTTCTTAATATCTCTGCATGAATTCTATGTTGCTTGTTTTGATAGATTGAAGCATGCACTTTCTTGATAAATTAAGTAGCATTAGCTAAATTAAATCTTGAAGGATCTTCGGATTTAATTGTTTGGTAGCAATTGGGAGCGAAGGAACTTCCTTCCACAGGATTTAAGAATCTTTGACCAATTTTTAATTGCCCATTGTGCTTGTAAATTACTAGATCTTAATGCTTTTTGCTTGAGTAATTATCACACTGGATCAAGAGGTAAATTTTTTAAAGAATAAAAGGGATAATTCACACTGGATCAAGATCTTTATCTAATTAAGGTAATTTAGGATTAAATTCCAAGCAAGCTATCCATTGTTTTCACAATCTTTAGATATCAATGATCCGTGTTATTGTTGTCAAGAGGGATATTAATTCTATGTTGGAGGGTTCTCTTAATTATTTTCTCAATTTATTTTCTGCTTTTAATTAATTGTTTTCTTTAATTTTCTTGATTGCTTTCTTAGATAGTTTTAATTATTAGTTTGATTTGATTTAATTTTACTTTAAAAACTTTCTTTATTTTGTTTTTTTGTTTTAAGAAAAAGAATAATAACCTATCTCTCTGTGGGATCGACCCCTACTTGCCCTAGCTATCTTTAGTTAGTAATTGTTGGGATTTTTATTTTTATGATTTGCTGACGACCGATCAACCGACACCATGTGAACTAGTGTAGGAAAAGGATCCTTGTCCACACCCATGTCTTTCTTGGGTGGTTCAGGAAACTTTAATATTCCTCGCTTGATCTTTCCTTGCACTAAGTTTTTGAACACAATGCAGCCATTGGTTGAGTGTCTCCTAGAATCATGATATTTGCAGTAGTCTTTTTCTTTTGAGTTTATCTTGGTGTGGAAGAATATGACTTGGGGAAGTTTAATCATCCCAGACTTGTGCAAAAAGTCTAAGATTTCATTGGTTTTTGACACATCGAAAGAGTGAGTTTGACTCCCATCAAATGGTTTTTTCTTTATCTGGCATTGGTATAGTGTAGCAAAACGTTCCTGGGTCTGAAGGTGTCCTATCCTAGCATTCACCAAGGATGGACACTCAATAGGCCGATCGACCTTCACCTCAGCTACTTTAAGTTTGAAATTTTGCTCTTAATAATAAGTGCCATAGGATGAACTCCTTCTTTCGTTTTCTTCTCGGAGCAAAGACTCGTATCTTGTAACTTAGTTGACATCTCAAATAAATTCTCTAAAGTCCCCACCTTCAAACTTTTTGCGGAACTCGATATCAAGACCATTATGTGGCAGGTGTACAAATTCTTCTTCAAGTAGGGTGGTGCAACACCTATTTCTTAGCCTTTTGAAACGTGCCAGGTAGTCCTCAGCCAACTCACCCTTTCTTTCGTAAAGTGTAGAAAGGTCAGCCATTGTTATTTCTGGTTCAGTCTTATAGAATTGAGTATGGAAAATTCTTTCCATCTCTCCCCACCTTCTAACTGAGTTAGGTGGGAGGCTTATGTACCAAGTGAAAGCAATTCCAGTATTGGAATTAGGAAATAGGCACAACTTGTGATAGCCAGAACTTGCTTCTCCGCACTGCACCGTGAATCAAGCAATGTGCTCTAGGGTGGTATGATCGCCTGAGTTGCCTGAGAAACTTGGAGTAAAATCTTGGACTTTGTATCCTCGTGGGAAATGATATAGCCGATCAAAAGTCCTTCAGATATGGCTTTTGGAAGGATGGTCGGCCCACTCTCCTAAAACCAGGGCCGATCATATCTTCAATCATTTCCATGATCTAGTTCCTCTTTAGCTGTCCTTGCACCTCTGAAGGCAAAGGCGCAATAGGAGCATGTTGGAAGGTGCAACATAAGGAGGATTCATATGACGAGGTTCAGGTTGTCGTTGGTTATGATTGCCATTCCTTGCACCATTGTGGTTTGCACCAACGTTGCCCCCAGTACCATTGTTTGCATCGTTAACTTGATTTGCACCATTCAACTTGTTTGTGCCGTTTGCTTGATTTGCACTGTTCACCCTATCATGGGGCGACACATAGACTTCATTTCGAGGCTAGAGGTTATTAACCTCTTCAACATTATCAGCAACAACTTCTTCATTCAGGATTTGATCATTTTGGCACCCATGGGCGTTTTCAGCACTGTTTTCAACTTGGTCCACACTGTTTTTCATGGGTGGTCCATTTGGTTGTTTGCAACGTTGACTTGGTTCGCGCCATTTTTGTTGTTTGCATCATTATTGGCACCATTTTGGGGAAATGGTGCAGGCAATTCGCCTTGTTGTTGCACCAGCATCAATTGTTGATTTTGCCCCCCGGGCGTAGCCTCCATCCTGGTGAGAATGTTTTGAATACTATCTCGAGACTCGACTCTTTGTTAAGCCAACTCCCTAGTCATTTCTCTTTGTGATGCTTTTATCTCGTATATGGCTGGGTCAGTTTGACAAGAGTAGCCGATAAACCTTGATAAGCATCTACTTGTTCCATGGGTTGGTGATCGAGCCAAAATTAACCCTATTTTTATGGTCATTTTCCTATTTATGTTGGTTATTTTATGTGTGATTTTAACCTATTTTACAAGTATTTGTGTTTTTAGTTCTTGAAGAGAAGAAAAGTGAAAACTTGTTTTTCACTATTTTTGGAGCTATTTTGATGACTTTTGTCACAAATATGGACTTAGCAATTTTGAGTGAAGATTTGGAGATTCGAAGTTCGTGATTGAAGATTAATTGGAGTTAATTTCAAGCTATGAAGATCATTGAAGGAATATTTCAAGAAGAAAGAACAAAAAATTGAACGTAAATCGCGAAGAAATGAAGACATGCTTTGGAGAGACCCTGAAGACATGGGCTTATGAGTATTTTACATATTGGAGCATAACCAGCCCAGCTGGGCCCACATTCGAGTCGGTTCTACCCCAATCTGTGCGTACAAGCCCAAGCCAGTATTCAAATCCCGCAACCCTAGTCCTAGTTGGATTAGGATTCTGCGCAGTTTCTGTAAAACGGCCAAAACTTTTGACCCAGACTACAACTTTTCTGTTTTGCTCGAAGCCCAGTTCTGCCATCTTCGATGTTGAAAATGCCCTTGAAGTTTCTGCAAAATTCCAGTCTGCCCAAGTCCGATTTTTACTCTAAGAAGACCTTTAAACCAACTTGGAGACCAAGTTAGGAGTATAAACCGACCTTGAGGCTGTTTAATTCAATCTTAAGTCTGTTAGGGTCTTATTAGTCCACTATAAATACCCACCTTATGTTAACCCTAGAGAACACAATCTACAATTCCTAGACACAATTCGTTTATTCTAGTTTTAGAAGAGGGTGTCAACACCTCTCTTTGGAGAGGGTATCGACAACCCTAAGTGTTGCCAAGGGAGATTTTGCCCCTATGTTTGTAAGTTTGCTTAAGTTTCTCATGGATTTTTCCAAATCCATGAGTAGCTAAATTCTTAATACTTCTTTTCCTTTGGAGATTTTAATGAATTAATTATGGTGAGATTTGTGTGCTTACGATTTGATATCTGTTCTTGGTTAAATATGTTTATTAATCTCTGTTTTATTTTATGATCTTGATGATTGTTGATTTAGATGGCCACTATTGATATAACTGGATAGATCTATAGTTAAATCAAATTATGGGGTAATAACTTAATTTTGATTGTTTGGTAACAAATTGGAGTCAGCTTAAGAGGCGTTCAATGGGATTAATAAATCTTAATTTTTTCTTCAGGGTAATAATCTTGAATTAAATAGGTTTTGTTATACTTGTTATGCATGTGTGAATTGATGTTCTTAATGCTTTGTTCTTAGCAATCTCTAAGACTTAGTTGGAAATTGATTGTTTAGAATAAAAGGGTTAATCTAAGCTGTAATAGAGAAATTTTATCTAATATACATGTTAGGGATTTATCTCTAGACCAATTGTTTAATTGAGAGTTATTAGGGTAAGTTTGTTGATGTTTTACATGATATTTAAATCTTCTGATTGAAAGTATCATTGGCGTTTAACTGATCTTTCTTGCTTTAATAATTAGAATATCAAATTTATCTTTTAAATCAAGGATCCATTGTTAAATTAATTGATTTCTAGCATTGGAGAAGAAGTATGCTCTTAATTATTGTTTTCTTTAGTAATTATCATAGCTTTAGTTTAGTTTAGTTTAGCTTTAATTTTAGATTTTTTGTTTTCTTTATAATTGGTATTTTTAATCCCCTTTGCTTTTGAGTGATTCTTAGAATAGTTTTGTCTTTGATAAGTACTTCACCCTTCTGTGTGGGATTCAACCCCTACTTGCCCTAACTACTTAGTAAGGATTTGTGGGGATTATCTTGTGATTTGATGACAACACGATCAGTGGGTCGGCCTGATCTTTGTTACCACTAGACCCATGACTCCGAAGAGTCATGTTTTGGCTTGATTGATCCTGAGGCCGTTTCCCATCTCCTTCCTTAGGCAGCATGATTAGCGCAAAAGGAACGGAAAAATAAAAATAAATGCAAAGTTAAAAGTAAATAATGATAATAGTAAAGAGAAAACCTTTGAACAAGTCCAAAGTGAGAAGACAGTCCTTGTTGTGTCCTAGTGGGCATGCCAAAAAGAGATGTTGACCCAAAACTTCTTGAGACTTTCGTGAGTAAAAATAGCAAGGGCATGCCAGTCAATTTCCTGAAATTGACAAAGATTGTAGGAAACGTAAAAAGATGTTGGTTGTAGCAGATTAAAGATCAGACGATGTGATTGCAGGAATTGAATCAAATTCACGAGCAAACGTTTAAATAATTCATTCTAGATTTCTTCATTAATAAATATGTTTAAAGGTTTTTCTCAATAAAAAGGGAATGAAGTAACAACTTGATTGTTATTCAATTGAATGTAACGAATTACAACTGAAAGAAAGTCCAGAGACAAGATTGAAATAAGAAAATATGATGAACTTGTAAGAACTTGTTATGAAAAGTAAGAAAATTTGCAGAGTTTGCAGTGAAAATTTGAGAGAAAAAGCTTGGGGCTTGATTTTTGCGAAGGGTAGATTTGTGTGTGTGTGTGTGTGTGTGCGTGTTGAAGCAGGCTAAAAACTGTTGGAGGAGCACTCTATTTATAGGGTGCAACATGGGCCTTCTTTACTTCTTCAAGATTTCGATCTGGTGCAAACTATTGATCTTCTGCACTTATTTCTGACTTCAAGAAAGCTTCCAAGAATTTGCCAAGATGGTCTTGATGCACTAGGATGCCACTCACTATGAGCTTGGGCTCATCATCACCGAAATATGGCTTGTTGCCAAATCCACAAAGCTCAAACACGTCGGTGCAGGTTTGCTTCTTCAAATAGGTGCAAAAATGACAAATTTGGTGACGAAATGGCTTGCAACAACTTGTGATTTTGAACTTGAACCATTGAGCCACAAAATTAACTTACTTAACCATATTGAGCTCATGGTTCGAAAAATAACAAATATCAAGGAAATGGCTTAAACCGGGGCAACTAGAGCCATATGTCCTTAATTGAAAAGATCGTCAAAGTTTTAAAAATGTCGAATATGGCTCGGCATATGATCAACATGCCATGGACCATTCATATTACTTATGAACATGACTCAATGCATATGGTGCCATTTGTTGGTTTAAAAATAATGTTTTCCAGCTTCATGTCCTTAATTGAAAACTCAGAAAAAGTTGAGACTCGAACATGCCATGGCTAAAAATCTTAATATTTCCATTATAACATGTCTAGAGTATGTCGCCACCCTCATGGAACCAATCCCACGTTCAAAACACTCTAATCGGGTGTTTTGTCCTCAATTGAAAACCGAGGAAAAGTTGTGTTCAACACCGGATTGAGCCAGAATTCGGGCGGCTTGAACCTTAGAACGTTTATATCACATAATCTTACATAATTAATATATATAGAAAAATGGTTGATGCATTCAGTATCGGAGGACGAGTCATAGAGACATATAGGACTTCTCTAACACCTAAAATGGTTGAAGCCCTCGTATGCTATCAAGAATGGATTCGTTCTTCAACAACTACAATCAACATTTTGGAAGAGTTGCAGGAACTTGACAGCCTTGATTATGGTATGAATGTGTTATTCTATTGTTTATTCTATATTTTATCATGTAAAATGAAACTTGAATTCATTTTTTTTCTTTGTTCTATAGATTCATCAGTAAATGCAGCTGGTTTTACTTTCTGATTGGTAGTTGTAGACACCCATTTTATCCTGTATCCTTTAATTTAAATCAATTTACTTTTTATTGGCATTAGGGTCACATAAGGGCATTCTAGTCATTTGCATATTCAGGGGCGTTTTGGTCATTTTCTTAATCGATATTCCATTTTGGCATTTAAGTAAGATAGTTAATTAGTAAGTCTTTTAATTTGGTATTTATTTATCATTGGCATTCAAGACTTAAAAACTCAAAAAGATTTTCCATTTTAGTTTAGCATATCCTATTGGCATACGCTATTTAATTAGAGTACTTTCATAGCATAAGTAGAAATAGAATTTGCATAAAGTGTATGACACTTCCTTTTATTTCTATTTCTTCAACGGCCAAGTCGATTTTCTTTTGGGTTTTCCTCTTAATTCGGTCCAATTGGCTATTCTTGTTGGGCCAATTTCCCTTTTGCTACCTATTTGGGCTCCTCTTCTTTTGTCTCATGTGTTGGGTGCCCCCCTTTGGGGGTTTGTTATTTGAGAGAATTCCAATTTCATTTTATTTTCTTATTGCAGAAAATTACAAAAATACAAAAATTGAAATTGAAAAATCACAAAAATATGTTTTATTTTTCATCACATTTTTACAAAAATACCAAAAAAAGAAGAGAAAAAAAGGGTTTTCATTTACATTTCACATACTTAGTTACCAAATACCAAATACATTAATTATAGAGTAGTTTTGCCTTTCTTCGGGTGTTCCTTGCTCCCATCCTCTGTTTCTTCTTTTCTTTCCACACTGGTTTGTGAATTTTCCACCAACATTGAATCCGACGCGAGGAATGCTTTAGTCCGCCACTAAAGGGACTGCTATAACTAGCACAGATGAGGTAGAGGCATGCAGTGGAAGAAAGAACAAGACCACACTCTGCAACAATTTGAGATAATTCAATGCAAGCAGAATTGGTCCGATGCGAATTAAGCAAAACCAATCAGAGAATAATACAATGTAATCTCACATTGCCAAGGACAGGATAAAATTGGAAGAATTGCAGATATGCAGATGCAAAGTAATTGGCTTATAATAGTTCCATCTCACATATAATTCCAGTGCACATCAATACAACAACAGGGATAGGATGCAGCGTGGACATTTGATCGAGCCAAAAACAACCCTATTTTTATGGCTATTTTACAATGTTTTTGGATCTATTTATTCTTAAATATATGTTATTTTGTTAATATTTGTGATTTGAGTCTTTATGAGATGTGAAATTGATAATTTGATAATTTTCACTACTTTTGGAGCTATTTTGATGACTTTTTACATAGATATGAGCAAAGTAATTTTGAGTATAGATTTGGAGACTCGAAGTTCATGTTTGAAGATTTATTGAAGACAATTTGAAGATTTGAAGATCATTGACGAATAATTTCAAGAGCAAGAATTGAAGAATGGAGCTTTAATTGCGAAGGATTGAAGACAAGCCATGAAGAAGCCCGTAAGTTAAGGAATTTTGGATATTTAATATGGGAAAATATTCACCCCATATAAATCATTAATCGGAATTAAAATCCCAATTAATGACTCCTATATTCAAGGAAATATCCAAATCCCGTAGATTCCCGATTCTTGTCCTAATAGGATTACGATTCAGTGCAGTCTCGATAGAATAATCAAAACTTTCTGCTCAGACCTCTGTTTTAGGCATATGAGTACTCGTTGGAAAGCTAACTCCGAGAACAACTTTCCTTTGAAGTCCAAGACCCAGTTCTGCCATTTACAAGCCCAAAAATGACGTCGAAGTCCCTGCATGATTCCAGAAAATTCCAGGATCCTATTTTAACTTGGATTCTACCCTAGGAAGACTTTTAATCTAACTTACACTCTAAGTTAGACTCAAAAACGTCCTAGACTCCTTTCCTACTTAGAATTGGATTTTCTAAGGATATTTCCACTATAAATAGCCACTTTAGGTCTAGGTTTTTGATATATGTAGATCTAGAGATTTTATTTTGAAGAATTGTTGAAGATTTGGAGGAGTTTGCCCTAGGAGCCGCCGCCCCCCTCTTCTTCCCATCCATAGATAAGTTTTTTCTTCTTTTCATTGGATGCTCACTCAACTTATGAGTGAGTAATCATTTTTTTTCTCCAATGTAGAATTTAATTGATCTCTTGACTTATATCATGGTGAGAGTTTGTGCTTTTATATGAAAATTAATAGGGTATTTCTTAATATCTCTGCATGAATTCTATGTTGCTTGTTTTGATGGATTGAAGCTAGCACTTTCTTGATAAATTAAGTAGCATTAGCTAAATTAAATCTTGAAGGATCTTCGGATTTAATTGTTTGGTAGCAATTGGAAGCGAAGGATCTTCCTTCCAAGGGATTTAAGAATCTTTGACCAATTTTTAGTTGCCCATTGTGCTTGTAAATTACTAGATCTTAATGCTTTATTCTTGAGTAATTATCACACTGGATCAAGAGGTAATTATTTAAAGAATAAAAGGGATAATTCACACTAGATCAAGAGCTTTATCTAATTAAGGTAATTTAGGATTAAACTCCAAGCAAGCTATCCATTGTTTTCATAATCTTTAGATATCAATGATCCATGCTATTATTGTCAAGAGGGATATTAATTCTATGTTGGAGGGTTTTCTTAACTATTTTCTCAATTTATCTTCTGTTTTCAATTAATTGTTTTCTTTAATTTTCTTGATTGCTTTCTTAGATAATTTTAATTATTAGTTTGATTTGATTTAATTCTACTTTCAAAATCTTCTTTATTTTATTTATTTGTTTTAAGAAAAAGAACAATAACCTATCTCTCTGTGGGATCGGCCCCTACTTGCCCTAGCTATCTTTACTTAGTAATTGTTGGGATTTTTATATTTATGATTTGCTGACGACCGATCAGCATTACAGAAAAGATAAGAGAAAGGAAGCGTATATCAGCCGACAATTCAATGGCATGTATTCATTTGATGTCAGCATTTACAAGGGCATGAAAGCAGCATTATAAATGGCCATAGTTCATAAGTTCAACAACAGGATAGAGCAAATGGGCATATATAATCAAATCTATGGCATTCTGAATTTGTTCTCGTCATGGTGTAGTGTCACAAACATTCAAAAAGGTGCATTAATCAGAAGTCAGGTTAGCACAAGGCAATCACAGGAAGCAATTTCATTTCACAAGATAAAGCACCAATTCCAATTCAGTTTCAAGCAGGTACAGAAAGAGAGAGGCTCACCTGGAGTCCATGACAGCTCAGCAACCTTCCCACAGGTGCACATGAATTTTTCTCCTTAATCCTATTTCAACAGAGTCAGCGAATTGACCTGCAGAAGAAGACAAAATTTGTTAGCTAAAGAGAAGGAAAAATACAGCTAACGGGGGGAAGGGAATTCTTATCAAGAAAAAATGATTAAAAAAGGGGGGATGGAGGCCTTCTCTCAGGACCCGGGTACTTACTCAGTCTCTCTCTTCCCACTCTCTCCCTGGCTAATGATTTCTCTCTGAAAAATCACATATACACAAATTCACACACAAGGTCTCTCATCATCTTCATTAAAAAACATTGTCATCTCCTCTCAAAAAAAAAAAAAGAAAAACTCTCTTCACTCACTGAAGATCAACTCGGATCATCACACACTTACCTACAGATTCTCTCTCTCGAAAAAAAGACTCTTCTCTCTGAAAAAGAACACACCGAAAGTGAAATCACTTGACTCTCTCCTTAACAGATTTTCATTGAAACCAAACACCCTCTCTCACTGATCAATCTCCCCTTCGTTGATAAACCCACACACACACAGACTCGGACAACTCTCTACACTCTTATCTTCCCTCCTTCTTCTTCATTGAACACACACACACAAATATATACAAAAAAGAGGGAAAGTAGAGGGTTTTAGAAGAGGATTGGAGAGAAAATAGGCTAGGTTTCAGAGGTTTAGTTTTGGGGTTTGGAGGTTTATTTTGTGGAGTTAAATTAAGTCTTCAAGGGATTTAGAGGATTTAGGTTTTGGTTCAAGCTAAATGTTAAAATTCGTTGGGTGGTTAGATATAGGGAAGGGAGGTGAAGAACATACCTTGAAATCAGAGGGACCCGACGACAGGTTAGAGAGATCGGAGAGATATGGTTTTGATTCGGGTAGGCTTGGATTTGTTAGATTTTAGGCTTCTTTTCGGAGATTTGAGGGTGGGATGGACTTCAGGGTGAGGAGAGGAGGAAACCTGGAGAGGTTGAGCACCATTGGAGCTCCCCTTGAAGTCCGGCGCGATGGCACATGGAGGTCCGAGCGGCGGCTACAAATTTAGAAGAAAGGGTTAGGCGGCTAGGGCTCTAAATGATGATGAAGATGAGAAAAGTTGGTATTTGTACCAACTGATGACCCGATCGGGAATCGGCCTAGACCCGACCTTCCTTTGACCCGTTGAAGCCTATTTCCAATTGGGTACCTTTTATGATTTGGGCTTTTATTCTATTTTGGGCATCTTTTATGATTTGGGCTTTATTTATTACTTTGGCTTTTATTTATGCATTGGGTTTTTATTATTGGGCCTAGTCTAGTTCACATTAGTTTAATTTGAGATTTGATCTCATTATTAGTTTAAGTAATTTAGCTTAATTTTTAATAAATTGGTAAAGATGAAATTCTAGAATTAGTTTAATGTCATAGTTTAGTTTAATTGTCAATAGATTAGTAAAAGAAAATAATAAAAAATGATTAGATTTTGAATATGACTATTTCCTTTAGATTTAATTTAGACTTGAAAGAAAAATCAAGCCTTTAGCTTAAAGTTTTAATTCTTAAGTATAATTGATTTAAAGATGGATTCATGATCACTTTTTGAGTTGATTTTGAGTATAAGAATGAAACATTTGATTTAAAGCTTAGATTTTTTAAATTAAAGTTAGCTTGATAATTGAGTTTTATATCATTATGAGCTAATTTTAATTTTAAAACCCATGTTTTGAATTAAAAGGTCTAATTATTTAGATTAAAATTAGCTCAAAGAAGGATTGGTGAATCCATTTGAATTAATCTTAGTCTAAAAATCAAAACTTGGATTTAAAGACTTAATTCTTTTAGTTTATATTAAATTGAGGAAATTGTCCCAGTTCATGATAGTTTAATAACTTGTATTTAGGTTCATGTAAAGACTTGGATTTGTGTTTGTGTTCAATTGGGTGCCTGAGATGTTCAATTTAGTTCACATAAAGACCCAAACTTGTTTCCTTGTTCACTTAGACCCCTGATTGAAACTTTGATTTGCCTTTTGGTTTGATTGAGTCCCTGTCTTTGAATTTTATTTATCTTTTCTTCCAATTTGCTCCTTAATTTGCAGTATTCATAATACGATTGTGCAATTGAGCCCCTGTTTTGCATTATTTATGTTTTTGCTTTCCTGAATTTTGCTAATCTTTTACTTGATGTGCAGAAATGTCCTCAGTCAGTCCAATTTGACTTTAGGCTTTCACCTCTTTAAGTCATTTGTTATTTAAGTTATTGGCTTAATTAAGCCTTTGAGATGTGTAATAACTTAGTAATTACTGTAGTGGCAATCATATGCATTCATGTAGTACATGTTATATGTCACCGTGCTATGTTCATAATGCATTAACATTCGTCTTTTGCCGAGATGAGGGACTTTTCGGATAAATGTACTCGGGTACGAATTTCTGGGAGTTCTTTATATATCGATCTCTTCCGTAAATACCCCCATAATGCGTGGGAAGGGTTTATGGAGTTGACTTTGGGTAGACTTGTGTTAATGCATGTAATCCAAAAAATGATCCTTTATGCATTTTAATTGTCATTCATGCGAGTTAGCTAAATAAGAGTCAGTAAGCAACTGTCTTTTACAATAACGGGTGGGTTCCAAGTAAATGTACTCGGGTACGAATTCATGGCACCTGCTCCGAGAATGGACTATCCCCGAGATACCACCATAATGCGTGGGAAGGGTCTCAGGTTGATTTCAAGTATACTGTTGCTTACTGACCAGACAAATTAAAATATACCAGTTCATGCATCATCTGCATTCATTCTCTCCCCTTTAGGATTAAATACCATTAAGAAAATACAAAAAGATTTTTTTCAAAAGCATTTTCAAAAATTGATGTTCTCTTATTTAGTTTTCAAAAGAAATTAAAATTGGTATCAAGAGCCTTGAAAGATTTATATGGAAGTTTTCAAAGCAAAGTAAAAGACTTTAAGAACAAAAATAAAAAGTTTTGACACAGCATTTTCAAAATCTCTTTGATTGGTCGTCAGCAAATCATTAAAATAAAATCCCAACAATTACTAACTAAAGATAGCTAGGGGTCGATCCCACAGAGAGATAGGTTATTATTCTTTTTCTTAAAACAAACAAACAAAATAAAAATGGTTTTTAAAGTAAAATTAAATCAAATCAAACTAATAATTAAAACTATCTAAGAAAGCAATAAGAAAATTAAAGAAAACAATTAATTAAAAGCAGAGGAAAATAATTAAGAGAACCCTCCAACATAGAATTAATGTCCCTCTTGACAACAATAACACGGATCATTGATATCTAAAGATTATGAAAACAATGGATTGCTTGCTTGGAATTTAATCCTAAATTACCTTAATTTGATAAAGCTCTTGATCCAGTGTGAATTATCCCTTTTATTCTTTAAACAATTACCTCTTGATCCAGTGTGATAATTACTCAAGAATAAAGCATTAAGATCTAGTAATTTACAAGCACAATGGGCAATTAAAAATTGGTCAAAGATTCTTAAATCCCTTGGAAGGAAGATCCTTCGCTTCCAATTGCTACCAAACAATTAAATCCGAAGATCCTTCAAGATTTTAATTTAGCTAATGCTACTTAATTTATCAAGAAAGTGCGCGCTTCAATCAATCAAAACAAGCAACATAGAATTCATGCAGAGATATTAAGAAATACCCTATTAATTTTCATATAAAAGCACAAAATCTCACCATGATATAAGTCAAGAGATCAATTAAATTCTACATTGGAGAAAAGAAAAGGATTACTCAATCATGAATTGAGTGAGCATCCAAAGAATAAGAAGAAAACTTACAGGATTTGAAGGCGAAATCCTCCTCTTGAGTAACCTAGAGTTGCCGCCCCTCTCTATGCAAAGAGAGGGTGTGACACCCTAGCCCTAAAACTAGGAGAAAAACTAGAACTAGAAGAGAAAAAGTAGAAGAGAAAATTATCTAGATATTGTGTGTGTGATTTGTGTTACATAGGGTGGCTATTTATAATGAAAATAACCCTAGAAAATCCAATTCTAAGTAGGAAAGGGGTCTAGGACGTTTTAGAGGCTAACTTAGACACCGCGTTAGCTTAAAAGTCTTCCTAGAACCAAAATCCTAGTCAAAATAGGATCCCGAAAAATTCTGGATTCGTGCAGGGACTTTGACGTCGTTTCTGGGCCTGAAGATGGCAGAACTGGGTCTTGGACTTCAAAGCAAAGTTGTAGATCTCGGAGTTAGCTTTCCAACTCCTACTCACGGGCTTAAAACGGGCATTTGAGCAGAAAGTTATGATTTTTCTACCGAGAATGCGCTGAATCCTAATCCTGTTAGGATTAGAAGCGGGAATATGTGGGAATTGGATATTTCCTTGGATATAGGAGGCACAAATTGAGATTTTAATTCCAATTATGGGCTTATATGGGCTGAGTATTATCCCATATAAAATATCCAAAATTCCAAAGCTTCCGGGCTTCATGGCTTGTCTTCAATCCTTCGCAATTAAAACTCCATTCTTCAATTCTTGCTTCTTGAGATAATTCTCCAATGATCTTCAAGTCCTCAAATTATGTTCAATAAGTCTTCAAACACGAACTTCAAATCTCCAAATCTAGACTCGAAATTACTTTGCTCATATCTGTGTAAAAAGTCATCAAAATAGCTCCAAAAGTAGTGAAAATTAACAAATTCTTAATTTCACATCTCATAAAGACTCAAAACACAAATATTAACAAAATAACATATATTTAAGCATAAATAGATCCAAAAATATAATAAAATAGCCATAAAAATTGGGTTGTTTTTAGCTCGATCACTCTTCCCGGTGCGGAAGATTCAACAACAGAACAAACAGTGAAAGAGGATCGAAACAGAATTGATCGACGGTCGTTCGGTCATATTCTTCGAATTCTCGACATTTGTTTAAAAAATGATTTTATTTTCTATTATAAACCTTTTCTGATAATAATCAAGATTTAGATAAAAACAACTGTTTAGTGTTAAACCCATTAGATTTAGTTTAGACTAGAGGTATCGTCTTTTGACGGGCGTCTCGGGGGTGCTAAATCCTTCCCTGAGCGTAACCGATTCCCGAACCCATAGAATCTCTGGTTAAGCAGACGTTATTAGGTTTAGTGTAACCCTAGCCATGCATTGGGTAACAATAGGTCTAATAACACAGATGTGGTTAATCACACCTAGAAAAAAGATTAGTGGTGACTCCTTTTCCAAGTCGTTTCGGCAGGGTTCATAACCCGGCCCCGAACGTTTCGACAGTAGTTTTATTGACCTTAAAAGTAAGTAAATTTTTTCAACTAATGAGCATTCAATTTTTAGTTAGATCTTTTGCTAATTGTTTTTTATATAATTTTCCGCTATAATAGTGTTGTCGAAACGTTCGGGTCTGGGGAACCCTATCGAAACGATGTTGGAAATGGAGTCGCCAGTAATCAAAATTCTAAGGTGTGATTAGTCACCTAAAGGTCACTTAAGCTAAGTAAAGTCCATAGCTCGGCAATGGACCCACTAAACCTAAGGTCCGGTCTTTGTAACCTAAATCTAGGTTCGGGAGTCAATTACGCCCGGGGAAGGATCACTGATAGGTCGTCAGCAATCATAAAAGTAATTCTCACAAAAACCTAACTAAGTAGATAGGGCAAGTAGGGGTCGAATCCCACAGAGAAGGTGAATAGACTTATCTAAGAGATAAACTTGTCAAGAATCACTCAAAAGATTTGTTTAAAAACAGGGGATTAAAAATAGCAATTATAAAGAAAGCAATAAAAACAAAGCGAAGAAAAGTAAATCTAAACTATGGTAATTAATAAAGAAAACAATAATTAAAAGGCATACTTCTTCTCCAATGGTAGAATCAATCAAATTAATTACAGATCATTAATTTAAAAGATGAATTCAATATTTAATTCTCAATTGATAACTGACCTAGGGAAACCCTAACATGCATATTAGAAAAAACTCTTGATCCAGTGTGAATTATCCCTTTTATTCTTTAAACAATTACCTCTTCATCCAGTGTGATAATTACTCAAGAACAAAGCATTAAGAACAATTATAATTTATTTTTCACGCATGCTTCAAAAAGAAAACCAAACAATGAGCAGATTACTCCACCCACCGATCCAAAAATCCCTTGGAAGGAAGATCCTTCGCCTCCAATTGCTACCTCACAATCAAGCTCGAACGATCCTTCAGAGGTTGATTTAGCAGTCAAACTATCAGATTATATCATTAGTCGTGGTTCTAAATCCACAATCATCAAGATCATAAGATTAAAGCAGAGATTTAAGAACTATCGCATAAGAAAAAACATCAAATTATAAACACACAAATCTCACCATAACTAATTGATTAAATTCATCAAAGGATAAGAACTATTAAGAATTTAACTACTCATGGATTTGGGAAAATCCATGAGAAGCATAAAAAAACTTACAAGACTTGAAAGCGAAATCCTCCTCTTGAATAACCTAGGGTTGCCGCCCCTCTCTATGCAAAGAGAGGGTAGCGGCACCCTAGCCCTAAAACTAGAAGAAAAACTAAAACTATAAGAGAAAAAGAAGAAGAGAAAAAGAAGATGAGAAAATTATCTAGATATTGTGTGTGTGATTTGTGTTACATTGGGTGGCTATTTATAGTGGAAATAACCCTGGAAACTCCAATTCTAAGTAGGACAGGAGTCTAGGACGTTTTAAGGGCTGACTTGGTCTCCAAGTTGGCTTAAAAATCTTCCTAGAACCAAAATCCTAGTCAAAATAGGATCCTGAAAAATTCAGGATTCGTGCAGGAAGTTCGACGGCGATGTTGGGCTTGAAGATGGCAGAACTGGGTCTTGGACTTCAAAGGAAAGTTGGAGATCTCGAAGTTAGCTTTCCAACGCCTACTCACGGGCCTAAAACGGACATCTGAGTAGAAAGTTATGATTTTTCTACCGAGACTGCGTTGAATCCTAATCCAGTTAGGACTAGAAGCGGGAATATGCGGGAATTGGATATTTCCTTGGATATAGGAGGCACAAATTGGGTTTTTTATTCCAATTGTGGGCTTATATGGGCTGAGTATTATCCCATATAAAATATCCAAAATTCCTTAGCTTCCGGACTTCTTCATAGCTTGTCTTCAATCCTTCGCGATTTAAGCTCAATCTTCAATTCTTGCCTCTTGAGATAATTCTTCAATGGTCTTCAAATCTTCAATTTATCCTCAATAAATCTTCAAACACGAACTTCGAATCTCCAAATCTTCACTCCAAATTGCTAAGTCCATATTTGTGCAAAAAGTCATCAAAATAGCTCCAAAAATAGTGAAAAACTACAAGTTTCCACTTTTCTTGTCTTCAAGACCTAAAAACACAAATACTAATAAAATAGGGTTAAATCACACATAAAAATAGTAAAAAACATAGGAAAATGATCATAAAAATAGGGTTAATTTTAACTCGATCAATCAGCACCCCCGGAGCGCCCGTCAAGTGACGGTACCTCTTAATCTAACTAGATCTACTAGGTCGAAAAGAAAAGTTGGTTGCTTTTAATCCTAATCTTGATTGTTATTCAATAAGGTTATGAAAGAAAACAAAAGCATTTTTTAAAACCAATGTCGAGAATTCGAAGAATATAATCGAACCCCGTCGATCAACTCTATCACGAATCTCTTTCACTGCTTGTTCTCTAGTTAAATCTTCCTCACCGGGAAGAGATTTAGAAAATGCTATGACAAAAGCCTTTTTAGCCATTTTTGATTTTTCAAGAAAACTTGACCAATTTTATTAATTTCCAAAATCATCTTTTGAGTTGCTTAATTAAAAAAACATTCCCTTTCTGAAAATGCTTACCTTGAAAACTCTTGAATTACCTATTTCTTAATTTTGAAAATAAGAGAACATGATTTGAGAGAAAAAACCTTTTTTGAAAACACCTTTTATTGCCTCTTTTGATTTTCTGATTTTTCCATTTTTTATTTTTTTCCTTTCTTCTTTTTTCATTTTCATTTTTTTTTCAACTTTGACCTAAGTATTAATGCATGTATGAAATGATGAATGCAAATTCTGTTTTATTAGTTGATTAATAAAAAGGAGTTTACTTGAATTGGCTTTCACGAAACTAGCCCGGCCCTCCGGGGATATTCGTAAAGATCATTCAATCTCGGAGCGAAATCTCGAGAGGTCGTGCCCGAGCACCTTTACCCGAGATTAGCCCGTCATAGTTAAAACGCCTCTTTATTAATCAAAAGCTTATAATGGTGGCATAAAAATGCAAACAATTACAATAACTGAAAATAGATATGGCATGCATGTGTTTAACTACTAATTACCAAACTAACTTAAATTAATTTCAAGCCCAAAAATAATTGAATTAACAAATAGGCTAAAGGAAATTAAAAAGCTAAAGGGCGAATTGGACAAACTGGAGACCTTTCTACACATCAAGAAAACAATTAGCAAAGTTCAGGAAGCATATAAACTGAGACAATCAAAACAAATCAAGATACAAATACGAAATCAAAGACCAAAGCAAGAGCAAATTGAACTTAAACAAATGAGAATAAGGGTCATGGGATATGCTTACACTACAAATGAATATAGTTTAGGAAATCAAATTTTCAAATTCAGAACCTTAATTCCCAGATCGAAGATCATTTAAAGAGATTCACCAATTTCTTTCAAATTATTTTCAAATTTTGAGAATTGGGTTTTTAACTCCAAGCTTTGTTTTTCCAAAGATTAATGATGACCCAAAGTGTCTTAAAATGTCATCCTTAAGTCATTTTTAATTTAAGGAAAAATCATAGCTTTAAGTCAAATCCTCAATTTTTCAAATCCAAATTAACTCAATTCGAAATTATGAAATCAATTTAAATTACTTCAAACTTGAACATCAAAATCTCAAAATCAATTGGCCATGAACAAACACAATTTTCACTTGAAAAATTCAATCTTTTAGCCTAAATCCCAATTTCCATATTTAATTAGTAAAATTCAAGAACCAAAAAGCACAAATTAAATACCAATAATGTAAATCATGCACTCAATTGCAAAGTTCTAGCATAATTTCTAAAATCAAGGGTCAAATTGAATAAAGCAGGGATCAAATTGCATTTAATTAAGAAATAAACCTTAAATTAGGGACTAGGACGCATAAATCAAAAATAAAATCTTAAATCAGGGGTGAAATTGAATCAATAAATAAACATTACGCTAAATCAAGGACAAAATTGAATCAATTAACAAATAAGATACTAAATCAGGGAACAAGGTGAAAACGGAAACAAACTTCAGGTTTTATGTGAATTGAAAAACAAATCAAGGGATTTAATTGCATCAAATTAAGGGTTCAATTGAAAAAAGTTAGAAACTTTACCTGAATTAATGAATTCCAACTCAATCAAACACTGGAACGGCGTCGTTTGGGTTAATACCATAAGGCACTATATAAACTACCATGTCTTCTTCTTCCTCAAAGCCTTATTTAGCCCGGAACCCTAGCCGCCCAAATATCTCCCCACCGGAAATCGCCACCACCTTCAACCACCGTGCCGGAGCTCCGGCTAGCCTCCGATGACCTTCATCATGAGTGGAAACGTTCCCCGCGGTCCACTGATTCCAGATCTGGCCTCTATTCCGCAAGATCTCACTTGTAGCTCCGTAGATCTGTCCCTAACCGAGCCGAGATTTCACCCTCCGATCTCGGAGTCTAGCCGTTCGCCAAGGCTAACATTCGGGTAAACTTCTTCCTTTTTTGTTTGTTGTTATTGTTACTTTTTTCTTGGGTTTTCTCTACTATCGGAGAGGGCAAGGGAAAGAGAAGAACGAGGGAGTTTTCTCGATGAGGGAGAGATTGACTGTTGTTGGAAACAAAAGAGAGGATGGGGAGAGATTTGTGTAGTGTGTAGTCTGTAGTTGTGAGCCCGAGAGAAGGTAGATGAATCTGGAGAGCATTTTTTGTATTCTTCAGTGGGTGTCCAGGAGTGTATAAGGGTGATGAGTGGGAAGATCTGAATCTCTTGTGTGTGGTTGTATCGGTAGAGGAACACTGTTATTGGGAAAAAAAAGGGAGGAGAGGTGTGGTTGCAGTATGAGCCAGGTTATGGAGGGGATCGAGTGTGGAGAGAAGATCCTGGTTGTTGTGTGAGACAGAAATCAGAGAGGGATTCTGGAAGATCCTCGACTCTAGGTCAGTGAGAGTAATTTTATCCAATTATCTCTGAGGGAAGGTTGGTGACTAAGAGACTGCTGAGAGGGAGAGAGAGTAATTGTGTAGATTGTGTGTGGAGAGAATTCTGGAAGGAGAGGAAGATGAGAGAGAGAGGGTGTTCTGAGAGAAGGTTATGTCACTGAGGATAAGATCAGGGTGTAAAGATAAGAGGGAGAGCCAGATTCTATTGTTTCCTTTTTTTTCTTAACTGATTCATCCCCTCTTTTATCTAACTAATTCTTTTGTCCCTTTTTGCAGGTTGTTCATGAACCTGTGGAGATAGGATCAGGAAAAAGAGACGACACGTGTGGGAAGGTTGCTGACCTGGCCTGGAATCTAGGTGAGACTTCTTTTTCTCCAACTATGGTAAAATGCAATGAAGTTTTTGTGTGCAATATAGTTATGTAAAAACAATAAAAATGAATGAAATGTAAGCACATTTATAGACTAAAAAAAATGCATGCTGTAATGTGATAAAACATTAATGCAATGTAACTTCTTACCAGAATATGTAGGCTGCTACTAAGATTAAAACTAATGACTTTATCCTAAATTTATGATTGAAATGAGATGAATAATGCTTAAATGCTGCTGAAGGGAACTTGGTAACTATTGTTTGCTGAAAAATACAGGACATTGATCCTGTTTTGTGGCTTGAAATGCCCAAATGATGGTCGAAATGGAGTAACTAGTATTAGTGACTGTACTTTGCATGCCATTGTGCATGTGTATTCGTTTATGTAGTGTTAGCTGCCATGTTTTCGCTTGTTGTTTAGCTCATGAAACTACTTTTGACTCCAATTTGCCTTTGCTTCCTTGCATTTCTGTTTTACTACCATCATTGGTTCAGTTCGCTAGTTTGCCATTTCCCATCTGCATTGTATGCCCTCGTTGCCATTAGCTTTTTGAAATGCCCACTGGACTCTCTTAATTGCAATAGCATGCTGTCAACTATGCATTCTACTTTCTCCCAATTTGAGCTGCCTGAAACTTGTCTCCTATTTTGCCTTTGTTATCTCTAAGTGAAGTTGAGATGATGCCAAATGAACTCTGCCTTTTCTGCGGATTGCTATGCTTTAACTGCCTTAAATTGCAATTGCCTTACAACCCACAAGTCCACTTTGATAACTAGCTTTTATTTGTGCAATTTTCAGCTTGCACACGTGATCCTAGTAGGTGATGTCAACAGCATGCTGGGAATGGTCCACTCCATTGAAGCTACTCTCTGGTTCCTCCTTTTTTCTGCAGGCTCTTTCTCTTTCACCTAGCCGAGTCTTTGATAAACTTGGAACATAATCAAGATGCCATGGAAGAAAGCAAGGCAAGACCGAGTCTTTAAGGAAAAAACCCATTAGAAAGCAAACAACCTTATTCCCTAGTTCCCCATTTGTAATCTTTTAAACTCCCTATGTATTTTTGTAAAACATGCAATCTGAATATGGAAAATGAAATGAGAAATTCTAAATTCACTCTCTTTTTTGGTTTTCTTATTTCCAATTTTTCTCTTTAGAACAATATTATGTAAATGAAAAATGCTATGCAATAAACAACCCAATTAAATTAATATGATCCAAATTGGATAGCCAAAATGGTATCATATTAAGATAAATGTGCTAGAACCAAACCATTAATTTAGACCTACATGACATATGCAGAATTTGTAAAATAATCAAATTCACTATGTAAACCTAACCCCTTTTGTGATTTTCCATTTACACATTTTTTTGTATTTTTCTATTTAACCAAAATGCCCTTACTAAAATATGCTACAAATGCAAACATATTATGAGAATGCCCAATTAGTTAACCATGAACCCATATTAGGTTTAAGGAAAAATGGCAACTTACTAATGATAGCATGCAAGAAATGTAAATATGCGGATTACAATATTTTTTCTTTCAAATGCAATATAGATGATTAAGAGATGAATTTGCTAATTTAAATTAAAAGTGAACCTAAAATGACGAAAATGCCCCTGAACGTGCGAATGACCAAAATGCCCTATAGGTGTAAAAATGACCAAAATACCCCTAGATGACCCTAATGCCAATTAAGCAACAAATTGATTTAAATAAAGGATATAGGACAAAAATGAGTGTCTACAGCTGCCGCTCTTTGCGTGCTTTCTAATTATCAGGAAGTGTGCAAAAGAGTAGTTTGTATACTTTCTGAGAGTTAGGAAGTGCGCAAAGATGTTGATCGAGTCAAAAACAACCCTATTTTTATGGCTATTTTACTATATTTTTGGATCAATTTATGCTTAAATATATGTTATTTTGTTAATATTTATGTTTTAAGTCTTTATGAGATGTGAAATTGATAATTTGATAATTTTCACTACTTTTGGAGCTATTTTGATGACGTTTTACACAGATATAAGCAAAGTAATTTTGAGTATAGATTTGGAGACTCGAAGTTCGTGTTTGAAGACTTATTGAAGACAATTTGAAGATTTGAAGACCATAGAAGAATTATTTCCAAGAAGCAAGAATTGAAGAATGGAGCTTTAATTGCGAAGGATTGAAGACAAGCCATGAAGAAGCCCAGAAGCTAAGGAATTTTGGATATTTAATATGGGAAAATACTCAGCCCATATAAATCATTAATTGGAATTAAAATCTCAATTAATGACTCCTATATTCAAGGAAATATCCAAAATCCCGTAGATTCACGATTCTAGTCCTAACAGGATTAGGATTCAGGCGTAATTTTGGTAGAAAAATCATAACTTTCTGCTCAGACCTCCGTTTGAAGCCCATGAGTACTCGTTGGAAAGCTAACTCCGAGATCTACAACTTTCCTTTGAAGTTCAAGACCTAGTTTGTCGAAACGTTCGGGTCCGGGGAACCCTGACGAGACGACGTTGGTATGAAGGAGTCTCCACTAATCTTTTTTCTAAGGTGTGATTAGCCACCTAAAGGCTACCTAAGCTAAGTAAGGTCCAAAGCTTGGCAATGGACCCACTAAACCTAAGGTCTGGTCTTGTAACCTAAATCTAGGTTCGGGAGTCGATTACGCTCGGGGAAGGATTAGCACCCCCGAGTCGCCCGTCGAGTGACGGTACCTCTAGTCTAACTAGATCTACTGGGTCGAAAAGAAAAGTTGGTTGCTTTTAGTCCTAATCTTGATTATTAAAAGGGTTATAAAAAGAAAATAAAACCTTTTTTTGGAAACCGATGTCGAGAATTCGAAGAATATAATCGAACACTCTCGATCAATTCTATCACGATTCTCTTTCACTGTTTGCTCTCTTGTTGATCCTTTTCTCTTCGAAAAGGAAATTTTGAAAATACAGTGAAAAAATCTTTTCACCATTTTGATTTTTCTAAAAACTTACCAATTTTATTTGTTTCCAAAATTTTTCTTTGGGAACCTTAATTTTCCAAAACCTTCTTTTGGAATTATCCAAACTTTTATTTTTCAAAATATTCTTTTGGGATTTTACCTAAAAACAGTTCT
>AWUE01021767.1:0-16590 GCA_001974825.2 Corchorus olitorius
ATTCTAGTATCAAAATTCATGATTTCAGTCACCATTGCAAGAGATATATATAGTACAAAAATCAATCAATTAATCGATAATTAAATCATTGAAGGATATTTTCCAAAGCTATCCGATTTTGGTTTTTGGCTTGCTAATTATTTTGTTGTAATTAGTCTTCACCGTAAATTTTATTAGCTATTTATCATATTGATGAGTGCAAAAAGAACCATAAAACCTTATAAAGGGAAAGAGTAGTGGTCTCAGGTTGCAAAAGTTTCACTTCTACTAAAGAATAGATGCTGGTATTGATAATGTTATATGTGTTGTGCCCCAATTGTATTGCATCATGGGGTCCGAAAATGTGCTTATAAAAATCACATTTTTCATTTACTAAATAATAATAACTTGAATTTGGTTTGGAACAAAAAAAATAACTTGAATTTGGTTATATACAAATTAATCCGATTTCTACAAGTCTAATTCTGAAATTCTTGCAGAATTTGTCCAAGGAATCAAATCTCCACACTTACCAAGTCCTTATTGAACTTTGGTGGCAAATCAACTCTGCATGTAAATGTAAGGAAAAAAGAAAGTTAGCCAAAACCCATTGAATAGTGGACTTTAAGGTAGTGTTTGGGAACTAGTATTTGGATTTGGATTTGGATTTCAAATTTGGTTTTTAAAATGCTTGATTTTGAAATTTAGAAATTTAAAATTCTTTGTTTGGAAACAACTAATTTGAAATTCTATAATTTCAAATTATTTGTTTGGATAACTAATTTTTGGATTTGGATTTGGAATTGGAATTGAACTAACATTTTTTTTCTTATCATATAAAAAGTAAATAAAATACTAACAAATAAAATTTTCAATACCATTCACAACGCTAATATTAAACAAAAAAAAATTAAAGATACCAACAACTTTTAAATCCTCACATACTCATATAAAAATATCCCACAAGCTTGCTAGATACAAAAAAAGAAGGGACAGCTTTGTCCCTTCAAACCTATGGTTGTAGTAAATACAAGACATAATCAATCTTTTCATCATTGGGTAGAGATTTTAACAAGTAAAATTGTTCTGGACAGCCATTCATCAATTTATTAACCGCTGCAAAAATATCATTTCGATTGAGACCTACAATCTTGGAAACAACCCCATATATCTCTTCCCCGGTAGGCTTTGGTCTTTCTTGATTCTTCTTCATTTCCACATACTCCTTGAGTGATGTAGCCATTTCACCCACAATCTCAACCAATGGGTCTTTCTTCCGTTTTTTCTTTTGACATGAACCTTCGGTTGAATCTTGTTGTGCTGGAATTTGTGTAGGTGGTGAGTTCATCTCATCTTCTGCTTCTGCAGCCATTGAATCAATAACATCTTCAAAACTTTCTGCATGTTGACCCGTAGCTTTTTCTGATGCACACAAGACAACAATGTCATCCCAAAATTCAATCATTTTGTTTTATAAGGGCCTGCTAAGGGCTGAACCTGAAATACAACAACATACCAAACAGATTGCCAACATTAGTCCACACAAATCAAAAATCAAAGCAAAATAACCATCAGGAACCAAGTATGACATCCCAAATTACACAAATAACATTCAAAATAACATACCTTCAAGTAATTTTCCCAAATATGAAGCGTATCCGACGTGACAAGCACCATCTTCTTTTCGTTATCCCAAAGAAGTCCACTTTCAACAGTTTGAATTTCATTGACATAGCCATAGTGCTTTTTCATAGTCTTATACCGATTTCTAACATTTTCCTTTGTCAAATTAAGCTTCAAAGTTGTGTTGATATGCTCCTTGGCAGCTTCATATGCTTGAGGTTTCCAATCATTTTCACCTTTCAAACCTTCATCAAGTGAGGAATAGAAACTGTTAATCAAAGCCATATCCATTTCTCTATTCCATTGAACATACGATCTTGCATATCTTCCCCTTTGAGATTGCGAACTTGCACTAGGTTCAGCTTGCAATTCAACACTTTGTTGTGACTGCGACCCTATACTTGGCTGTCGTTGCAATCCTGGATTTGATTGAGGTTGCAATTTTGGATTTGACTGAGGTTGGAATCCTCTACTTGATTGGTAACCTAACAATTAACACAAATAATTAACATGTAGAACTGCATAAATCATGCAAATCAAAAGCTGAATTTACATACCTAAAACTCTTGAAGAAGTTGTTGTCTTTTTCTGTCCTCTATCCATTCAATTAATCATAAAATAGCTACTGTAATTATACTGATTTGCCAAAACTGGTAAGTAACCAAGCAAATTTCAAGTGATGAGTCTAGCTAGATTTCAAGTGTACCAGCAGCAGCAGCCAAAGTGATGAGTCTAGCTAGATTTCAAGTGTACCAGCAGCAGTTTTGCAGTAGAGAATCTATGAGCAAAAATAAAGAAAATAGCCCCCAACTTAGCAAACATTTTTCATGAAAAAGGCAAAAAAGAAATATGAGGTCATGAAAAAAGCCCCCAATTAGTACCCCTGAAAAATGCTTAGACTTGGGCACTATAGCTCATGAAAAAAAGCAAAAAAGAGAGGGCAAGGATCCAAGAAATATGAGGTCATTTTCATGCAAACAATGCAAGTTGACATCCAAATTAAAGTGATATGAGAAATAGTATATATAATATATATGTTTAGCACTTAGCAGAAGAAAAAAAGTTGATAAAGAAATATCAGAGGACCCTATTTATGATTTACATGCTCAAAATAAAACCAAACTATATATCAGAGGACCCTATTTATGATTTGTACCGTACCTAACTAACCACTTACTTTGGTCTATTCTTTGCTTCCAAAACCAACCATATCAGAAACCCAACTTCAACAAAAGTATTGTTTTGGTTGTTTTTAAGGCCACCTTTCTTTTGCAACCAGAAAAAAATGAAAATTACAGTCTTTCTGCAACCAGGACACCATATATATATATATATATATATATATATATATATAATTAAAGCACTGATGATAGTTACTGCTATAAACATAACTACTACAACTTTCAGACATAAAGTGAGAAAAAGGAAAAGAAAGGGTGGATTTGGGTAGCAACTTTGGATTGGGGTTTGGGTTTCCAGTGAGGGAAATATTTTCATTCATGGGCTTGGGGGGACTTAGAACTCAACACATAAGGGAAAATGTTGTATGGTTGTAAATTGGGATATTTAGTCGGAGATGTGGACCTTACATGCAGATGAAGATAGAAAGCAAAAATGGGCAAAAATAAAAACTTACTTGTAAACAACATCAGAAACGATTCTAACCCATATATATCTCAGAAATTTACTTATTAATAACTATATATATATATATATATATATATCTCAGAATGATGATAATGATGCCATTGTTCATTGGCATTGCTTTGTTATGAATTTCTGATTCTAAACTAAAAATGAAATTGTCAAACAGTATTAAAATAGTGTGATTAGAACTCACCATTAGGATCTGAAGAAGTACATTGAAATTCCCCAACCAACGTGCAAAGCAACATAACAAGAAAAGACAACAAAATCCAGTCATTAGAAAGCAAACAAAAAGCAAAACACAAAATAATCACAATTTGAAAGTTTTAAACTAGTAGTAAACTAGAGAAACAATTATTGTTGGTTCAATAACTTTGTGTTCCAATGGTGCGCCACCTACCGCCTTGCAGACTTTCCTGGGCAGCCTGGCTTCGAAGCCCTTGTTAAGTTCTGGAACAAGAGCTGCTGGAATCCCCAAAAAGCCCCAACAACAAATCGAAATCCCACTTAATTGCTTTGCACTTGACCTCACACGAACCTGCCCCACGAACTACCCGACGACAACCGAGGAAGATCCCGCCAGTACAATTACATCAGAAACGACGTACAATTACTACCAGGTAATTAATGGAGTTTGAGAGAAGGGAGAAGGGAGAAGGGAGAAGGGAGGCATCAATCAATTGAAAATAACGATGATTTTGGTTTTTGATTTCTAGGTTTTGATTTTGGGGAGCCGTTTATTTTGAGAGGATGATATCTGAATGGAGAGAAGCCGGGAGAGAAGAGAGAAGAGAGGAGTGAGATTTGTCTGACTGGAGAGAAGCCGGGAGAGAAGAGAGAAAAGAGGAGTGAGATTTGTCAAATTCTAAGTTTTAAAAGGAATTTGAAATTTTAATATTTTGGGCTGGTTGAATTTGGGCTAGATTTACCAAATACAAATCCAACTTATCAAATAGGCTACCCAAACAGAAAATTTGTATTTGCAATTCCAATTCCAAATTTTTTTCCTCAAATGTGGATTCCCAAACGGAAATTGGACCCTTAAACAATTTGGGCATATGAAAATACTTATGGAATTCACAAGAATTGGGCTTTAGCCTATATACTTAATCAAAGATGGACCCATATCGGAAGGAATGTTCTTTTTGCTTTTTTGGTGACTAAAGAATTGTCGAATTCTTGTTGTTTGACAGAGACTCTTCGATTGGCTTAGGGTTTTGAAGCAACTTTTCCCCATTCTTTTTTTTTTTGGTAAAAAACTTTTCCCCATTCTTTGTTTCTTCTCCCTTAAGGCTTTTCACGATATTTTTCTCCCCTGAAATCGAAACCATACCACAAGACAAAAGCAAAGCAACAATGTCAGATTACTTCAATTTACCCAAAGAATTGTTTGCTGAAATTCTTCTCAAGCTGCCAATCCAAGACCTGGGGAAATTCACCGCCGTCTGCAAGTCTTGGAACTCTTTCATCAAAACCCCAACTTTTATTTCCACCCGCCTTAATAGAACCATCTCTTCTACCAACACCAATCTTCTCTTTTTCAGGCTCTGCACTTCGAAACCACGCAGGTGGCCCGAAAGCCCTAGGCTCTGTCTCCGATATTCTCTACGCTTTGACAACAAAGCTCTTGATGAATACAAGAAGCTGCCATGCCCCAAAATTGGTAAATGTCGTCGTTTCCGTGTTGCTGGTTCCATAAATGGGTTAGTTTGTTTAGTTTATGATATGGGGCCTTATGATTACACTTCTGATGAACTAAGAGAGAAGGGGCATGTGTATGAATTTAGTGGGAAGGGGTTGAGGCAGCGGCAGAAGGATTTCAATGCTCTCACTTTTATTCTATGGAATCCTGTTATCAAGAAAGCCATTCATCTACCTGAACCTGCCAGATATGGTTCCTGTGATGTTTTTCATGGTTTTGGGTTTGATTTAAAACCAATGATTATAAACTGCTAAGATTTGCTGTGATTTACTTGGTGATATGACTAGGTATACTACTGAATTTGAAGCTGAAGTTTACTCTCTCAATGCTAATTTTTTGGAGAAGTATCACTTCTATTGCTCCTAAGTATCCAAACAACCATGGTAATAGCTTTGTCATTTTGGCTTTTGATGTGTCTGATGAAGTTTTCAGTGAGATACCACTGCCAGACAATTTGAGCTATGTTCCGGATGTTGGTCGTGCACTGCTTCTAAAATATGGAGAATCTTCTATTGCGACAGTGAATTGGGATTGGGAACGTGGGCGTGGCTTAATTCATTTGTGGGTGATAAGAAGGAGTATGGAGTAGCAACGTCATGGACCAAGGTGTTGACAACTGAAAATCAGAGAGTGTTGAGGGTGCTCTTTTTCAGATAGGATGAAGAAGCTTTTGTGACAAGGAGTAGTGGATGGATTGCTTCACTTGATATCAAGAGCAATCATTTGGAGAATCTTGGAGAGTCAGGTAGCGCACGAGAAAAATTTGTTGTTGTTGATAGTTATGTGGAGAGTCTAGTCTTACTAGACAAATGCGGCAATTCTCGATGGGATGTGATATCAATTGAATGAAATTCCACAGATGAATAAGAAGCTAGGCAGGAAAGTGGATACTTGGTAGGATTGGTTTGGTTAAGTAATGTAATGCGTAGAATTTTGCAGTTGTGTTGTTAATGTATCCAAAGAAATGGACTTCTTATGCTGTTATGGTGATGACTAAGTAAAAGTAGGATTTTCATATCAACCCCATCAACCCCATCAACCCCATCAACCCCATACTAGAAATGCAATCCCGTGTATTAACCTAAGAGACACCTGGCCCAAAATTGAAAAACAAAAAAGAAAAAGAAAGTGGGTGGTGAGCTGCATGAATGACTTATGGCATAGGTTTATTGTTGAGACACCTGTCTCTTTTGTTGGGTTGGATTCTGATGGGCTGGATGTGGTGGAGAAGATTGAAAGGATTCTAGAGAGAGGCAGATGTGTGGAGGTGAGGGAGAGATTGCTCTTTTGTTGGGTGGGTTATCTCTGGCCTTGGTTCTGATGGGTTGGATTGGGTGGGGAAGAATTGAAAGGATTCTAGAGAGGGAGAAGCAGGTATGGGTTGGATTGCCGGAGAGAAGACTATCAGGATCGATGGCCGTCCGACCACATCCTTTCTCCGACAACTTCCGGCTCCTCTCAAATCAGCTCTCAATCTTCTTCTTTGTTTGGGGTTTGTTCTTCTTCCTTTTTCTTTTTCTTTTCTTCTTCGAATTTGTTGCCTATGTGTGTTCTTGCTTTGAATTTGTTCTTGCCTTTGTTTTTCACATGTTTTTCTCTTTCATTTGGAGTTTAGGGTCTTAGTTTCTCAGCCACGCGAATAGCGTTCAACAACTCCACCAAGGTATCCGTTGTCTCTTTGGCTGGGATTTTGTTTGTACGATTTCCTTTTGGTTTTTGTTACCTTTTAGGTGGGGAAATTTGATCTGATAAAGGGTTTATTTGAGATTTTTATATGATGAAAATTATGGCTTTGACAGTGTAAAAGAGCTTTGTTTTATGGCAACATGTTGGGTTCGCTCTTTTTTTGTTTGGTCTGATATTGAAGACAGTAAAAGCTTCTTATCATTGAAAATGATTGTAATTTTACACAAATATATGATATTCTTTGCATCATGCTTGAGTCATGGAACTGTTGGTGTTTAGTTCTATCAACCAAGAGAATCTGTTGGAATCATGGAAGATAGTTGCTTGATGGCTTAGAATAGCTACATTGCTTATACACCTCATTAGCTCCATGCAAGTTTCATACAATGTCTATCATGAATTCCTTTTGTTCATTTTTTCAAGTTAAAAGCTTTGTTTTTCAATATGCTTGCAGGGTGGAATGATCTCTGTGATGAGTCGATGCCAATTAATAAAGGAATATGGCTGGGGTTAGTCCCTTTAGGTGACGCTTGGGTGAGATTCATATAGCATTTCTGTTCTTAGACACTACAAACTACTATGTAAGTTTGTGTTACAGTGATTATGACGTTGAATTTGCTTGCTCTTTTCCTCTTGAAATGCCCATCTCTTCAATGTGGGGAAATGGTTTTACTGATTTAAGAATATGGCTTTACTGTGCTTAATTTTCCTAATTGTTGGTTTATGCATGGGGAATAACATGTGATGTGAATGTGGAAGTAAGAATATGGGGTTAACATTGAGCTAGAGAGTATTGCTTTCGTTCTCTATCGCCTTCACAATATGTTGGATTTCACAATTTTCTTTTTCACCCATTTGCATTATCGGTGTTGCTAGAATTGGTCTCTGTTCATTTAATTTTCATCCATCCATTGCTGTTGTTTGAGTTTGGTTGAGGTTCATGCCCTGCTGAAAAAAGTCATTAGGGTATAACCATATGCAATAAGAAGTTTCCTAATTTTAGCTTTCTTATTTCACAGTAAATTATTTAAATCCTAACTCCTTTTGTAATAGGTGAAGAAATTGATTCTTCATGTGATCTGTTCAGCTGTGAGTTACTACGATTCGAATGCACGGTGAGTCACTGAGATGCTTAAATATAGTGATTAATATCATGTTGTTACGGTGGCTCAGCAACTTTCTCATATGGCTGCAATAACTTAATCTTTGATTTGTTGATACTCCATGAATTTCCAACTGTGAACTGAAGTTGCTGCCGCTGGTCGTTTTTTCTCTCAGACTATTGTGAATTGAGGTGAGTTTTTTTCCCTTCAGTGCATCTATGCTCTTTTTTTGCCGCTTAATTTATCCTCTTTGCACTTTGCCTCATTATGTTCTTAACTTTGTGTTTTCATTTTGTTTGTTTTTTGCCACTGAACTCTGACTTTGTACACACTTTTCTTACTGTTTCTGATCACTATCTTGATATTCTGTTATCTTTGTTAGTATATTATTAAACTTTGTTCCCTATGAATTGTCTATCATTTGGTCCCTTATAATGGTCATTTCTGCTATGTCCTTGGACTTTTACTACTTATCACAATCTTGCATCTTCAAAAACTAGGCAGCGGATGGGGCATGTATCCGATATACCAGCTATTAGTGTTGCTGAATCAGCTCATAATAGATGCATTAGGAAAAATAAGCAAATGTGTGGCATGCCTGTGTTCTCTCATGTATCTGGTGATAGTGTTTTCATAGTTGAATCTGAACAGAGAGTTAGTGTGCCTCAGTTAGGTTCCAATGTTCTGCATCCTGATTTGTTAGAGGGTGACAGAGTTCAGTCGAATCATGATTGTTCTGCGGGCTGTGCTGAATTGTTGTGTGCAAGTTCCGTGCCTCAATCTGGGTGTGCAGTGACAGCGCTCATGCTGCCGATTACAAATATGACCGGGTTGGATTCTGATTTTGGGATTCCTGGCGCTGTTTGTGGCGATGATAGCAGTGACCAGTTTTGGGAGACAGCTTTGGCTCAGTATCAACAAATATTGACACACCATAACGACCTTATTCATGGAGTTGCACTCGACATTGAGCACATCTTATCGGGGGGATCTCAACTCCCTATTGTTGGGAAAGCTGATGCGGCAAGCAATAGATTTAGGACAAAATTATATTTGGCCAACGAAGCTCACACTGTTTATAGACAACATCATCGAATGCATAGATTTGGTCAAGCATTGCAGTCTCGCTCCAAGGTTTTCAATCATCTTTCTATTCGATCAACTGTGACATCCGAAGGAGATATAAAGACTTTGAAGAGGGTGCAATGTTGGTCTGATGATGTACGGCTTTCCATCCTCTCAAGATTTTCGGATTCCACTTTTGGATTTATATGTGATCATACTGCGGGGACAAGTGATCAATCATTGAGACCTCAACGTTTTGTGTCAACTAGGAATTTATTAATCAATGAGGGAGCCGAAGAACTTTTCACCTATCCGCAGGCCTATTGTCCACCACCTGGTGAGTTCCATTTGAGCTCCTGCTTTCTGAGTTATTTCTTTTGATCTTCGCTCCCTTATCTTTTTGCCTTTAGTCTCTGCTCTATATATTTTTTTTTTGGATTTTTGGTTGCCTGGGTTGTTTGGTCTGGTCTCTATTTTGTTATTCCTTTCTTTTAGGTGTTTAGAAATTTGTTTGTGAGATGGTCTTTCAGGGAACCATTATGCTAGGTTTATAGCAGCTCTTTATGATAGAGACAAAAGAAAAATAAAAAGATAAAGCGGTTGAACAGCCTTTTTAGCGATGAAATTTTTGTACCCAAGTGTCTTCAACTTCAACTATATATAACCTAAAAATAATCATCAACAACTATGGAATGTATTTTTAGCGTTGAATCTCAAATTCCAAATCTATGGTGATATGATATTTGGTTATGTTCATTTTAACACAGAGATACATATACATATGTATGCATCAAAATCCCAAATTTGTGCCATTTTAAACAGCTGGAAATCATTTGAATTCTGGTGCTTTCCTTACTCGCCCGAATAAAATTCCTTCAACTTAAAAGTGCAAAGCCCATTGTAATGTGGAAAATTCCCAATTCTACCTTTAAGAAAGTTAATATGGCAAGTATGGAAATTGATGGATTTAAGATGAGTAGAGAAACCTGACGTAGCGGAAGGTTAGAACTAGCAAAAACTTAAACAAAATAGGCTAGATCTGAATTTTGATTGAATTGGAACAAAGATAATTAGGGTTGAAAACCTCTGAATAATTCTGATTTCATCATAAAATAATAAAAGACTACTAAAGTTTGCTGCCTAACAGCCCTTATATAGTAAACACTTAACCTAAATCCTAATCCCGGTAGGAATAGTAAAACCTTTCTGGTAGGAAAGTAAAACCTACTCCTTCAAGGAAAACTATAAACATTAAAATCCTAATGACTTAAGGATAAAGTAAAAGACTCATAACCAAATAAAATAAAACAGAAATAATTAAAATAAACTAATTGAAAATCCGCTGCATCATTCTCCCCGGGTTTGAAAAAGACTCGGCTCCGACGAGTACGCCTTAATGAACTCTTCATAGATTTCTGGATCAACTCGCTTCAGCTCTTCTTCAGCAATCCAGGTGCTTTCGGTTGCTGGTTTTCCTAGCCATTTCACCAAAAATCTCTTGTACATATTTCCTCGCCTTGAGCGAACCTCTTTAACATCCAAAACATCTTCAATAACATCACCTTTCGCAGCTGGCAATTGTTGAGCTTGTTCCTTGATGCTAAATGCAGTCCCATCATCAATTCCATCAAATGTATATAAATCTGAAACATTAAAAACTGGACTGATTTGCAAATCTGATGGTAACTCAATCACATAAGCATTGGAGCTAATTTTCTTCAACACTTTACATGGTCCAAACTTTCTGTTCTTGAGTTTGTGATAAGTCCCCTTTGGAAATCTCTCTTTTCTCAAATAAAAAAGAACTTGATCACCTTCTTCAAAATCCTGTTGCCGGCGATGCTTATTTGCCTCAGAAGAATATGCTGCATTGCTGTCTTTTAAAGCAGCCTTCACCTCTTCATGAACCTTTCGAATATGATCAGCAAATTCCTCTCCTTTATCACTCACTCTAGCTTCTTGCGGTAAAGGAACTAAATCAAGAACATGTTGAGGTTTTAATCCATATGCAGCCTCAAAAGGTGTCTTCTTGATACTCCGATTCACTGAATTGTTGTAAGCAAATTCAGCTTGCGGTATAACAGAATCCCAAGTCTTTGGATTATTCCCAACAAGACATCGCAGCAAATTACCCAAGCTTCTATTCACAACTTCTGTTTGTCCATCCGTTTGTGGATGACAAGTGCTTGAATACTTCAATTCAGTCCCAAATTTCCTCCACAAAGTCCTCCAAAAATGTCCCATAAACTTCACTTCTCTATCAGAAACAATAGAAGTTGGAACTCCATGCAACCTCACAACTTCGCGGAAAAATAATTCAGCAATATGAACTGCATCAGAAGTCTTAAAACATGGAATAAAATGAGCCATTTTCGAAAAACGATCTACCACAACAAATATAGAATCGAATTTCTTTGCTGTTTTTGGAAGTCCCAAAACGAAATCCATAGTCAAATGAATCCATGGAGCATCAGGCTCGGGTAAAGGTGTATATAGCCCCGTGTTTTGAACACTTCCTTTACCAAGTAAACATGCTGGACATCTTTTCACAAACCTCTCCACATCTCGACGCATCCTTGGCCAAAAATATCGATCAGCCACTAATGCCATAGTTTTATCTCTGCCAAAATGTCCTCCCAAACCATTTCCATGAAGTTCTTTAATAATTTGTTCCCTCAAAGACCCTTCTGGAATGCACAACTGATTTCCTTTGAACAAATAGTCTTCATGCAACCTAAAAGGAAAATTTCCAGCATGTGCTGAATCTTGTAAATCAGCCAGTACCTTGCTGAAATAGGGATCAGTAGGATACTGTTGCTTTAACTCTTCAAAACCCGTAATTTGAGTGCTCAATACAGATAAAAATAAAGTCTTTCGACTTAAAGCATCAGCCACCGTATTAGACTCACCAGACTTGTATTTCAAAGCAAAATTGAATTCATCAAGAAAAGAACTCCACTTTGCGTGTCTATCATTAAGCTTTTTCTGGGAACTTAAATATTTCAAAGCTTGATGATCAGAATAGACAACAAATTCTCGATAAGCCAAGTAATGTTGCCAATGTCGAACTGCCCTCACCAAAGCATAGAATTCTAGATCGTAAGTTGAATAACGACGTCTAGAATCTGTCAACTTCTCACTGAAAAATTCTATTGGCCTTCCATCTTGACTAAGAACTGCTCCAATTCTGGTATGTGAAGCATCACATTCAACGACAAATAACTTGTCAAAATCCGGTAGTGCAAGTATAGGAGCTTCCGTCAACAAACCTTTAACCCTCTCAAAAGCCTTTTTTGCAGTATGTGTCCACTCAAATTCACCTTTCTTCAAAGTTTCAGTTATTGGACTCATAACAGCACTGAAATTTCTAATAAATCTCCTATAAAAATATGCTAAACCATAAAAACTTCTAACCTCTTTTACAGTTTTAGGTTCTGGCCATTCCGCTATAGCACGAACCTTTTCCGGATCTGGTTTCAATCCTTCTTCCGACACAATGAAACCCAGAAACACAACTTCAAATTGCATAAAGCTGCACTTTTTCAGATTTACATAAAGCTGTTCCTTTTGGAGCACTTCAAAAACTTGTCGCAAATGCTTCAAGTGTTCTTCTTTTGTGCGACTATAAACTAAGATATCATCAAAGTAAACCACAACAAAAGAATTCAGGAAAGGGTTCAATACCTCTGTCATAACTCGCATGAATGTGCTAGGAGCGTTAGATAGACCAAATGGCATCACCAACCATTCGAATAACCCATCCGGAGTCTTAAAAGCTGTCTTCCATTTCATCTCCACTCCTCATTCTAATTTGGTGATATCCACTTTTCAAGTCAATCTTCGAAAAAACCTTAGAACCGGCCAATTGATCAAGCATGTCTCCTAATCTAGGAATAGGAAAACGATACTTAACTGTAATCTTGTTTATGGCGCGGCTGTCCACACACATTCTCCATGATCCGTCTTTCTTTGGAGCTAACAAAGTTGGACAAGCACAAGGACTTTTACTCTCTTGCACCAATCCCTTCTCTAGTAGCTCTTGAACTTGTTTTTGAACTTCGGCTCGATGTGCAGGCGGCATTCTATATGCTGGCAGATCTGGTAAAGATGCTCCCGGTACCAAGTCTATAGCATGTTGAATACTCCTTAAAGGAGGTAACTTTTGAGGTCCCTCTTCCTTAACTAGCTCATCAAAATCCTCCAAAAGTTTCTGAATTTCAGCGGGATGTTGCTGGAATTTATTCCTTTGGGTAGTCTCCAACACCTTACTAACCAATGCAAACATGACTCCCGTCTCTCTGCTTTCAGATTCAAACTTTTCCGCAGACAAATACCCACTGATTTTTTTGACTTTGCTGTTCGAAGGATTCTCGGCAGCCAATTGTTTCGTCTCACCTTGTAAAGGATGTAAGGTGTACCTTTTGCCATCCTTGATGAAAGAATAGGTGTTTGGCTTCGTTTTGTGGTCCATATCATGATCATACAGCCATGGTCGACCAACAAGAATATGACCAACATCCATTGGTACCACATCACACAAAGCTTCATCTTCTAGCTTATCCCCAATGGTAAATTTCGCCAAACATTGAGACGTTACTGGAATTTCATGCCCCTTCTTCAACCATCCAATTTTGTAAGGATGGGGATGCTTAGTTGTAGGTAGCTTTAACCTTTCAACAGCCTCTTTGGAGATAATATTTTCTTCACTACCCCCATCTAAGACGATTTCACACAATTTTCCTTCACAAACAGCACGTGTACGGAAAATATTACGCCTTCTCCAATCTCCATTCCCTTCATAGGCTGTCGTTGTCATCACCCTACGAACAACTAGTGATTCTCCATGTGAGGGATAGACATCAACTTCCTCCATATCCTCTTCATACTCATCATAATTAGGTTCTAATTCTTCATCAAATTCCACAAAATTCACTTTTCGTTGAGGACATTGAAAAGATGTATGTCCTTTCTCTCCACAAGCATAACAGCGAATTTGGGATTTGTCAACTCCTTTGGCTGTAGAACCACCATAAACATCATTCTTTTCATAAGGCACTATACTCTTGCCTTTATCACTACTTTCAGCCTTGGTTGCACCCCCAATAGTCTTACTGTTTGTGTTAGCCCCTCGAATATTCCTTTGATAGCCACGTCCTAATCCAGGATTACTTTGCCAACCGCTGTTATAAGTTGGTTTTCTTGCACCATAGCGTGCAACTCGCTTTGCAGCCTCTTTAGCATATTGGCGAGCATCTTCCAGATTAAACAAACGGACTATTCCCATCTCGTCTCGTATGGACAGATTTAAACCAGCAAGATATCGTGCAGTTTGCTGTTCCTCGGTCTCCGATAACCCAACTCTAATCGATAGATTGATGAACTCATCAGTGTATTCATCCACCGACAAATTGTTTTGCTTCAAATTATGGAATTTCTCATATAATTCCATCGTGTAATCTGCTGGAAGAAACTGTTTTCGCAGCTTCGCTTTCATCTGTTCCCAAGTACTGATTTTAGGCTTACCTTGACGAGCTCGCTGTTCTTCAACTCTCTTCCACCATTGAAGAGCGGTGTCCTTCAGTTTAAGCTTTACAAACAGTACTTTCCTCGGTTCTGCCATGGGTTTCCATTCGAAATAATTCTCTAAGGTTGCTTCCCAATCCAGAAAATCTTCAACGTGTGCTTTTCCATGAAAATCGGATACTTCGACTCTCACTCCACCTCCGTTAAGATCAAGAGCGTTGAGTAATCTATCCTCCAATCTACCTCTTGCAGCAGCTCCAGCTTCATGGAAAGGATTCTCAAACTCAACTTCTCCTTCTTCTTCCTCCTGATTAGCATTCTCTACAGCTTGGCGGTTGCCTTCCGGAATCTCCATTCGGGCTCCCACGGGTTCCTAACGCTGCAAGGCTTGTACAGCCAGGGTCAAGTCTCCAATCGCTCTTCTTATCTCAGCCAATTCGTTGTTTATTTGGTTGCCTCTACCTCTGCCACGGGCTGCCATAAATTCTGAACAGAAAATTATGATAGGAACGATTTCCTATGGCTCTAGATACCAATTGACGTAGCGGAAGGTTAGAACTAGCAAAAACTTAAACAAAATAGGCTAGATCTGAATTTTGATTGAATTGGAACAAAGATAATTAGGGTTGAAAACCTCTGAATAATTCTGATTTCATCATAAAATAATAAAAGACTACTAAAGTTTGCTGCCTAACAGCCCTTATATAGTAAACACTTAACCTAAATTCTAATCCCGGTAGGAATAGTAAAACCTTTCTGGTAGGAAAGTAAAACCTACTCCTTCAAGGAAAACTATAAACATTAAAATCCTAATGACTTAAGGATAAAGTAAAAGACTCATAACCAAATAAAATAAAACAGAAATAATTAAAATAAACTAACTGAAAATCCGCTGCATCAAAACCACACTTACATACATATACTATATATATAATCTTAGCTTTGGGGAGTTAATGATTTGAACTCTGCTTTTAAATATGGAATGTGCATATGCTGACGTGCACACACTTGCCATTGACTTTCAATTAATCTTCCATATAATATATACACTTTCCATTCTGATCATGATGAAACTAATTCATGATATGTGATATATATTATTTTAACACCATCAAGCAAGATTCAACATAAATTTTAAAATTGCATTAATTTAGCATTTCAATTATTTTTTTTTTCGGAGAGTGTCTTGGCAATACATAATAAAAATGAAAATGCAGCACGTTACCAAAAGGCAAGCTGTAGGAAAAAAATTTCTGAAAATCACATGATGAGCAAAATGGGATTATGAATTAGTCTCCAAAAATAAGTGCACATAAAGAGTGAATAAGTTATCAATTGGTTCCAGTTACCCTTATGCAGATTTTGTTGAGATGTGTTTGTGAACGATACTTTTATAATTATTTTGGAGTGTTATTGTTAGAAATTTTTAGGAGAAGACATGAAGCAAGAAAACATAAGTTATAGGCATACATGTTAAAATGGACATAAGTTAAAATGAACATGTTAAAACAAGGAGAAAAACAGAGACGTGTAGAGTGTAATGGCTCTGCCAAAAATGCTAAAACCATTTCTGCATTTCTTCTCTAAGTTCCTGCACTTTTAAACTCAATTCTGCATTTTTACAGTTTCTGCAGATTTCATTCTGCAATTTTCTGCAGTTTTTGAGTTCACTGCATTTTTCTGTTTTAGGGTCTTTTGCAGCTATATGAACGTGAGATCTTGCTTGGATTCTCCGGGTACAGGTATGAAATGAAGGAACCAATTTGAGGGAACAGTTAATGTTGAATAATAAGGGGGAAAAGTCCATCTAAACCAACAAAGATCCAATGATAAAGTTTAATTTTCAACATTTTTTTGTAGTATTTCTTTATGATTTACATGATGTAGCTCTATAACTGTTAACGATCTCTTTAATTCTCTTTGTCCTTGAACCTATTAAGATATCTTTAGTTATGTCTTTCCTTTTTATGTATGTTGCATCAATCATTGGGATCCCACCAGAAACATTTTTGGCCAATCAATCTGCACTTTGAAAGTTCTGGGGAGTTTCTTGGTTTTGATCCTAATGAGCCTATGAAAAGCTACTGCCCTTCAACAAATAAGGAGGGTGAGTCACTGAGCTGCTTTTTGTATTGTCTAGCTGAAAAATAAATTACTAAACTGATTAAAGTAATTTTTCAGGTTCAAGGATATAAGGTTGTTAGTCATGATTGGTGATCTCGAGGTTCGTAAATTCATCTGCACTTCCTATAGATATGGTTA
>AWUE01021769.1:0-18484 GCA_001974825.2 Corchorus olitorius
TATAAAGACTTGTACCTGCCTAAGGTCATAAAGACCTCCAAGGCTAAGAAGAATATCTCTTTTATCAAATCTGTTTGAGAGAAAAGATTTTTCAGCGATTTTGGGAGTAGGATTTTGGTCACTACTATTAGTGGATTTGCATGATACTATTCTTGGGATGAACTTAGGTTTTTGCTTTCTAGCTATGGAGAGTTGGGATGTTCTTGGAAGGATTGAAGAGGCAAAGAAAATGGGAATGGCAGTGTTAGAAATAGTTGTGGTGGATGATGGTAAAAGAGACAAAGCCGTGTTTTTTAGTATGATGAAGATTGAGAGAGCTTTGCATAGCTTTTATAATTAACCAACTAAAAGTTAGCTACCCCACATGACAAGCAATAAACCAAGCAAAATATCAAGCAAAAAAAAAAAATCATCAAAGTGTTAACTCCGATTAAGAGATATTGCATTTGAATTAAGGTATACCATGTTTTCTTTGAAAATACAAGCTGCATGTCAATTTCTTATTTGCTCACGCGCTTTTTTCTATGGTGTAACTCACACTCCGTTTGTATTAACATAATGAACCTATTTGAGCCTTCCCGAAAAGTTGGGACCCTTATTTGGCCTTTTTTTAAAGTTCGTGCCCTTATTTGAGATTTATGGCAAAGTTCAGGGACCTATTTGAAATTTCAGCCAAGAGGAAAGTGTATGTAAATTTTCATTTTGTCGAGTGAAGGTGCTTAATGCAATTAACGAAGATATCGGGTATGATATTAGATTAATTTTAGATAGAAATGTCATTATATCATTATGACTCAAAAGAAAATAGATGTTGGAAACTTTTGTCTTCATTTGTGGTCTGATGTGACTTAACTTCAAACTAATTGAGATTCAATGTAACTACTGAGGGATTGAAACTTTTAAGTGATAATAATATCATGACATAAAATAGCAAAACAATATGGTTTTTTCAATTTTAATTTCTATCTAAAATTAATCCAACTAATTTTCTGTCTCCGTTGATATATACACATCAAATTCAACTAAATATAAACAACTTCTTTTTAAATTCTATTAGGATCATCCTAAAAAGGGGTCTTTTTAGGATCTCATTAAAATGATGCCACATAATCAAATTTGAATCTTCATCAAGATATATTTTACACCCTAACTTACCATATTAACTCTTATTTATTGCATATATCAATCAATCAAGTGCATTAATTCACTTGATTCTAGTTAAGATTGAATTTTTCTAGTGAAAATAGGTTTTTTATCCCAACGTTAGGAATATGTAATATACTACTATTTTTTAAGAGTAGGTTTTATTATTAAAAATTACCATAATTAAACACACTCCTCTTTTTTTAAAAAAAAAAAAATCGGTTCTATCAACCAACTGATAAGTGATAACTCTAGACTTCTAATTTCTTTTAATTAGTAGGGAAAAAATTATTTTAATTAATATTTATTAATCAAAAAATCAACTTCCTAATTAATATTATGAAATAAGATATAATTTTTTAAATCTCCAAACACAATAAAAAAATAGCAAGAGAGATTTTCAAAAATTACCTTGGAATATTAAACAATTAAACCCTAATTTTGTTTAATATTTTTAAAAAATATATATATTTCTCATCTTATCAATTTTTTTAATTATGGTTCGGTACATTATTTTCCCTGTTATTTTTGTATGTTTGTTGCCTAATTAAGGTGAAAGTAAGTATAGAATGAATTAAAAGTTGATTTGATGAGTGAGAGTGTAGAATACATCTTAGTGATCTCTTAAAATTGATTAGAAGGCATCATTTTAATGGGATCCTAATTAGAATCATCCTAATAGAGTTTAAACCCTTTCCAAATTTAGGATTAATGTAACAACACATCCCTTCCTAATGGAACATGAAAAAATATAGAATGGTGACCATTTCCTTAATTTCAACTAGAGAACTTTCACTGTAACATTATCTTTCATTTCTTAGAAGTTTATAAATTATAAAGTGACTATAATGATAATAATGAATATATACCTTATTTGAAATAATGGTAATAAAGTGATGGATAGTTGGAGACTTTATAATTAGGGTGCATGCTTTTATTTTTGAAATGAGTTATGAGTGTGTATGGGCTTGACTTTGAAGTGAGATAATTTTTTTTTCAAACTAATAAAGAAACTAAAAATTATTTATAATTTTCATAGAATATAATTTTTGGGAGGGCATCTTATTTTTTTGGGAGGCCAAATATAAAAATTAACATTTCTTTTATATATTAGATGCATATTCAATAAATTTTTTTTTTTTTTGAAAATCTTGGGGGGCCATGGCCCCCCTTGCTTCTACATGGCTCCGCCATTGGGTATCACCTTGTTTATCAAAGGCAACAACATGCTAAAACCAAGATGGATCAGATTCAGTTTAATGGGGAAGAGGATTTTGAATTCTTGGTCAAGGGAATAATTAGGTATGAAAATCAATGGAAGTTGATGAAACAAGAGTTGTTCAAGGGCTACGACATTGATGGTGAGGGTCTGAGAAGCAAATGGAGGTCCCTCGAACAGAAGAATCGGTACAACCTGCCCATTGACGACATTAAACTGGCTAAGCAGAGGTATGACTCAAATTTTTGTCATAATCAAAGTAAAATTCTCTACTCTTTTATATTTAAGAGTTGCTTGTTTAGACTCTGAAAATCATTTAGCACTTTAGAGAAATGAAATATGCAATTTTTGTTAGTGGAATTTTTGTTAGTGCCATTTCACGTTCATTTGATTTGGGTACATCATGATCGATCGCATGACTGCTTGAGTAAAAACCTTATCATCAGTGACAGAGCCAAAAATTCTATGTTTTGGGGTTATACGTATTTGTACATATAGTGGAGTCCATGGATCATTGCTCATATATATATATAATATTTATTATATGTTATGTAATGAAAAAATAATTTTCGTACAAATATTCCATTCCGAAAGAAAAAAAAAGAAAAATCTTATAAGTAAAGGCACATTCAGAAAGAAAAAATTGAAATTAAGGTAAAATAAAGATCTAATTAATTAATTAATAGTTAGAATTATCAATTATTTGCTCTCAAAATTCATATAACAAGGTGAGAATTCTTAATTCTTTAGAAATTACTCTATAAAGGAAGACTAATTAAAGCTTACCATAATGACTAGTAGTCTAGTGAATCAAACTGATTTTATTGTATTGCTAGAATATTAGTAGGTTTGATTTTTAATATTAATTTTCATTGCTAGTTCACAAATTGGGAGTAATTGTTAACTTTAAAACCATTATTACATTTTTTTTGGGGGGGTCGATTGTTTTTGGTATTATAAAACTCAAAATTATATGCCAAGTATCATAAGTAAGCTAAACACCATATATATATAGGAAAAATTTTGCAAACTTTTTGGGGGGCCATGGCCCCCTTGCCATCACGTGGCTCCGCCAATGAATTTACATGCCACCGGAAGGTATTGATGCAGAGGAAGTAAATGCTCCATTAGATATATGGTCACTAGGGTGTGCTGTGATTGTGATGCTCACTGGAAAACTCCCATGGAATTCTAAGGACTCAATTGATTTGGCAAGCCAGCTTTCAATGTGGGGGAATTGATCACCTACAATTCCTGAGAACATGTCAAGAGAAGGGAAAGATTTCTTAAGCAAGTGTTTCGCGAGGAATCCAAAGGAGAGGTGGACTGCTGAAATGCTCTTAGGCCATCCTTTTCTGCTTCCTGATCACCTAATACACTGTTGCCGAAATGCGGCTCTGTTCGGTGAGCTCCCCAGCACGCTTTGTACTTGATTTTGTTGGGGTCATACGCACGCACTGACATTTGAAGATTCAAGCAGCAGGCCTTATCCAAGATACCAACCGGTTGGACTGAAGACAATTTGCATATATAGCTCTGTAGTATCATTGAACATGTTTTTCCTGATGAATGTTAGTAATTTTTAAGAATTTGAGGCATGTTTGTGCCACTTGTCGGCGTTAATGTTATATCATGCATTTCTTTGTGCTTCTCTCTATGAACAATTGCCAAGCCGTGTTTTCATTCAATTTTAATTATCTGCCCCAAAGCCAAAAGCTAAATATGCCACTGAGATTGTCATTCCTGTTTCACAAATTTAACCCGAAACATAACCATATATTAAACCTTCTTTTTCAGATTCTGATATGCAAAAAACATATGCAATGAACTGGTTTCAGGTTTCTTACCATATTCAACAAGTCTTCTAAGTTTCTTCTTTCTTTGCTCGAGATGTTTGGGTTCTGATAAAGCCATAAGTGCAAAATCATATGGAGATGATAACGAAAGCACTTCCAGTTTTACTGGCTTGACTAATTATATTACCTAGTACTAGTAGGCAAATAAGATTCATAAATTATTTACAAAAGAAAACGAGAATCCAAATATAAATTAGAAAAGCTTTTAATCAAATTCTTATTATGGAAAATGGTTTTGCCCTTTTTGCCTCTTCAACTTGTACCACTGTTTATACGTTTTATTCCTTAAACTTCAATTTTGGATGTTTTGTCCAGCGTGATGGATTTATATATGATGGTGGTGATGTGGCAATGTCACGTCTGCACCGTCACGTCTAACGTCTGAGAGGAACATTTAACGAGACACTAAATTGAGAGTTCATAGACAAAACATTCAAAATTGAAGTTTATTGGACAAAACATATTTAAAACTGCTGAGAGGCAAAAAAAAAGGCATTAAGCCTGTGGAAAATACATATATTAACTTCACAATATATTCATATATGGTTTCTATTTCAGGACGATACAACAAAATTTTCAACTATAAGAAAACCTAATTAACTATTCCCTATGTTTTTAGTCAACTTTATCATTAAGATTCTGAGAGTAATTAAAAAGAAAAAAAATGACTTGAATTCCATCTAAAACAATTTCTCAAAAAGTCATAATTTTTACCAATTTTGTGAAAATACATATCAAATAGTGAATAGGGAATTTGGGATTATTGTCTTTGACCAAAACATTAGCATGCATGATTTATATACTATATATAAAAATACGAATAATGAAAAACTTTATGTTTTCCGATTGTATTCTTTTTTTAAATATATTTCTAAATTGATATTATTAAAATTTGTTATTTAAAAATTAATTATAAAATTTCAATTTAGACCAAATTATAAGTTTGTAAAATTGATTTTCATTGATGAACATGCAAATTTCTACGAATAATGGGAAACTTTATGTTTTCCGATTGTAAACTTTTTTCAAATATATTCCTAAATTGTCATTATTAAAATTTAGTATAATTTTATCATTTAAAAATTAATTAAAAATTTCAATTTAGACCGAATTATAAGTTTGTCAAATTGATTTTCGTTGATGAACATGCAAATTTCCTTTAATAATATTTTTTGAATTTTATATTTTACTTTTAATTTCAATTTTTTAAATGTCAATAAAAAGATTAAACTATCGCTAACACATATGATACTATTGTTATAGTGAAGCTCCATCTCTCCGTTTTATAATGTTTTGCCGCATTCACTTGTTCAATTTTGATTTTCTTGTCTGTGTGATTATCAAAATTTTATGAGATGGTTATTATAATTTCATGAGGAGGTTATCAAAATTACATAGTGTGGTTATCAAAATTTCATGGAAAGGTTATCTAAATTTCATAGTGTGGTTACCAAAATTTCATAGGATCAGGTTATTAAAATTTCTTAGGAAGGTTATTGAAATTTTATAGTGTGGTTATCACAATTTTATAGAAAGGTTATCAAAAAGATTATCAAATTGTCATAACGAGGTTATAAGAATTTCATAGTGTGGTTAACAAAATTTCATAAGGAGGTTACTAATATTTTATGGGGAGGTTATCAAAATTTCATAGTGTGGTTATCAAAATTTCATATGAAGTTTATAAAAGTCTCAATTTCATGAGGAGTACCAAAATTTGATAGAATGTTATCAAATCTCATAGAGTGATTATCGAAATTTCATAGAGATCGGATTATCAAAATTTATAGGAAGATTATCAAAATTTCATAGTGTTGTTATCAAAATTTCAAAGCGGGGTTATCAAAATTACATAATGTGATTATCAAAATTTCATAGAGGGGATAACAAAATTTTATAGAGAGTTTATCAAATTTTCATAAAGAGTTTATCAAATTTTCAAAATGTGATTACCAAAATTTCATAGTGGTATTTTTGGGGAGGTTATCAAAATTTCATAGTATGGTTACCAAATTAGGAAGGTTATTAAACTTTTATTATGTAGTAATCAAAATTTCGGGGAGGATATCAAAATTTCATATGAAGGTTATCAAAATTTCATAAGAGGGTTATCAAAATTTCATAGTATGTAGATCAAAATTTCATAATGAGGTTATAAAAAAATCATAAGGATGTTATCAAAATTTGTAGTTATCAAGATTTCATAAAGAGGTTATCAAAATTTTATAGGATGATTTATCAAAATTTCATAGCAAGGTTATCACAATTTCATAGTGTGATTATCAAAATTTCAGGGTGTGATTACTAACAATGCATATGGAGGTTTTTAAATTTTCATAACGTGGTTATCAATATATCATATGGAGATTATCAACATCTCATAGTGTTGATTATCAAAATTTCATTGGGAAGTTATCATCATAGTGTGGTCTTTAAATTTCCTTAGACTGTTGAAGATGCAAATTTGGGTTCATCATGTGGTAAGTTAAGTTTTAAGTAATAATAATTGATAGTCCATTTGATTTCTGTTACAATGCCACTATGTTCTGATTTTTAAACATTTTTGTTCTTGAAAATGCAGCTGCAAGTAGAGGGAAACGAGTTGAGATTGAACGCGAGGAAAGCTTGGAGATTGATAATGAATCCAATCTGCAAAACCAACATCTAACTGAAGAATTTCCAGTGCGAATGAACGAGGGAGAAATCTTGGATGACTTTTGGCTAGCCGAGAAAATACAGAAAGACATATCAAAATCTGCAAGCAGGCCTTAGTTAGTAACATAAATTTTTTTTTGGTTGAACATAAATCATAAAATTGGTACCATATGTAATAAGATATGAACTGTAAAAATCGTACTCATTTGTGAAAATTGGTAACATGTGTAATAACATACATAAAAACTATTGTACACAATACTTTTTTTAAAAAAGAAAAATAGAAATAAAAAACTAAGGTATTTTTTAAAAAAAATAATTGTCTTTTTCAAATAAATTGGTATACATCTAGATATTAACTTGTTTAAGATTTTTTTTTTCATACATACAAACTAAAAGATCATGAGATCTAATGTCATGTATTATGCATTTTAATTTTCTTTTCATTTAGTGTGATTTACTAATGTATTGTAAGTGTGAAAAATTATAAGCATTTGGATTTTGTGTAAACATACATTATATATATACACTATAGTAGCTTATACTATGTAATCACTGCTTTATATTATGTCTAAAGAATGATGATATACGGTTAAGTTTTCAATTTCATTAAAACATAAATTTAGAAATAAAAGTTCTTGATTTGCATTTTGAGGTATCGGAGAAAACTTATGAATTAATTTCATAATCTCATCTCATCAAATACCAGTGAATAGTTACCATTGTTATTGGGCCTGGTACGGATTTCATCGCAACTGAAAAGCTTTTTAGTAATCACGAAACAACTTGTGCATCAACTGCGGTGGGAAAAGCAGTGGACCTGAAGTGCTTAACACGTGTTTTCAATGCTCCTAGTTTCACAGTTAAATGAGCGAATACTCATGCGTGCCTTATATGATATGATACTTTGTCTGTTAAAATGGCAGCAAGAGGAGCCCCTTTATACAACCATTAAAATTGTAGTGAAAGACACAGAGGAGAATGATATTAAAATCATAATCACATCGATGAATATTTCCTAAACTCTGCCAACCAAATTGTACAGTTAAGTTTTTAATTTCATTTTGAAATAAGAGTTCTTAATTTGCAGTTTGAGAGGTATCGGAGAAACCTTAATAGAATGATCACTTAATTCATAATATCATTCAGGAATCCCTTTTGGATTTGGGGAGGAGAAGATAGAAAAATGTTTGTTTAAAACATTTTTTACTAGTCAACTTATATATCACCCAATACACTGGTGCAACACTTGGTTGTTGCAAATTCCTCTAACTCCAACAATTCATAAGATCATGATCATGAGGCAGATCAATGAAAATTTCCTTTTATGAATAAGCAACGAACCATATTATTTGTCTAGGGAGAAAATTAAAATCATAAATTACAAACCATATTACTTTATATAAGAAATGTTTACTTATATAAATTTCTGGACCAAAATCATAAATTACAAGCTTGACTAATTATGATTATACCTATTAATTAAGCAATTTAGATTCACATATAAATTATTTGCAGAAGAATAAATGAATCCTAATATATATAAGTAACATATTATGGACTATAAATTTCGATTGCACTTAATATATATAAATGAAAAACTTTATTAAATTCTTAATATGGAGAATACATATTCAATTATTTCAAAGATATGGTTGTTTTTTTCTGGCCAGATCATAGATATGGTTATTAGTAAACTTTATCATTACAATTTGAAAGTAATTTATAAAAAGAAAAAAAAAGACTTGAATCCCAACTAAACCAATTTCTCAGATTTAGTCATATATAATTTTTTACTAATTTTGGAAAGTCCATAAAAGTACACAAAAAAACAGATTATAGTTCTTAAAGTGAAGCAATTAGCCTCTTGTATATTATTATTTATTATGTAGTAGAAGAATTTGTTTGTTTTAATCCTCCAAATTAGAAACAGTCTGTTGTCAAAAAAAGAAAAACAGGGTTGGTCATAGATCAACCTTATAACATGAATGAAAAGGCACGGGGCATAATTTTTCTTTGGTTTGAAAACAAAACCAAACTTTTCCTAAGCTTAATGAAACAAAACCACTATAGTTAGAGTTGGGAAATTATGATTTGATAATTAATTACTAATTTGATGGGTCCAAATCAGAATAATTTCCAGGGCACGTAGATAGATTTCACGTTGGCAGCTCGTGGCAGAAGTTTTCTATATATGTTGGAAAAACCCAAGCAAAAATCATCAGTGTTCTTCATTAATCAATCATTAATCAATTCGAGTTCATCTATTCAACAACTATGGCAGTTGCAAATCAGATTCAATGTCTTTGTTTGGCCTTAATCTTCGTGTTCGGAATGAATTTGGTGTTACAAGTCAGTTCCCGGACTCTCCAAAGTCAAGATGAATCCTCAATGCACGAGAGGCATGAGCAATGGATGGCTCAATATGGACGAGTTTACAAAGACCTCAACGAGAAGGCAAAACGTTTCAGGATTTTCAAAGAAAATGTGGCATTTATTGACTCTTTTAATGCAGCCAACAACAAGCCGTACAAGCTTGGACTCAATCAATTTGCAGATCTTACAAATGAGGAATTCACAACTTCACGAAATCGATTCAAGGGTCACATGTGTTCCAACACTGCTACAACTTTCAAGTATGAAAATGTAACTGCAGTACCATCTGCCATGGATTGGAGACAGAAAGGAGCTGTAACACCAGTTAAAGACCAAGGCCAATGTGGTAAGTGACAAATTTTTAGTACCTAAAAACTTGAAATTAGCTGCATTAATTCTACATGACATTTTCTTGATAATCTTAATCTAATGACAAAATATGTACATATGCAGGATGTTGCTGGGCATTTTCTGCTGTGGCAGCAATGGAAGGGATCACAAAGCTGACGACAGGCAACCTAATCTCCCTGTCTGAGCAGGAATTGGTCGACTGTGATGTCAATGGTGAAGATGAAGGCTGCGAGGGTGGTCTGATGGATGATGCATTTGATTTCATCCAGAACAATAAAGGCCTAACGAGTGAAGCTAATTACCCTTACACGGGACAAGATGGGACCTGCAATACTAACAAGGAATCGAATCATGCAGCAACTATTAATGGACATGAAGATGTGCCTGCCAACAGCGAGGCAGCATTGCTCAAGGCAGTAGCCAATCAACCTGTTTCCGTTGCTATTGATGCCAGTGGTTCTGAGTTCCAGTCTTACTCGGGCGGTATATTTACAGGACCTTGTGGAACTGAGCTAGACCACGGTGTCACTGCTGTTGGTTATGGAGTTGCAGATGATGGAACCAAATATTGGTTGGTGAAGAACTCTTGGGGCACAACTTGGGGTGAAAATGGCTACATTAGGATGCAGAGAGATGTTGATGCTAAGGAAGGACTCTGTGGTATTGCAATGCAAGCTTCTTACCCAACTGCATAAATACCATTTTGATACACAAAATGAATTAATCTGCAATGTTATGAATGTATAATACAAAAGTCGTCCTCATTTTTAATTTACTTGCTAGAATGTTCTGGTATCATACCAAGACAAGTATTCAAAACTATTATTGTTGTAATTGTTAAACCTATACAGATATCAACAAGAAATTCCTAGTCCATTGGAATATGTGTTTACAGTGTACTTCAACAATGACAATGACTTCCTCTGTAATTTAACTCAACACTGCAGAGTGCTTGCTCTAGGTTCATAGTTACTTAGGGCCTAAACTTGAGTTGTTCATAGAATAATAAATGCTTTATGCTTAGCAAGCACTCTGCAGTGCTGCATATGCAAAAAAATGGGAAGGGAAGGGGAATTGAAATTAGATAATTCTATGAGACAAGGGACATAAATGTTTAAAAGAAATCTAAGAATGGAATTTTCTGCAGGAAAACAATTTAATCAAATGAAGCTTAAAAGTTTGAAATGAGATTGAATAAATTTGCATTAAATTTCTCATATTTGTGTTTATCACTGAATCTGCCACTCACCTGGGTTACAACTTACAGGTTACTTAAGCAGATGAGTTTGGAAAATTTTTCACTTGTTATGTTAGTGATCAGTCAAAAACAAGGCCACCATATCTGAGGGAAGGTGACCAAAAAAGGATAGGCTTCCACTTGGGGTATTTCTTTGGCTTTCCTGAGTGTGCATTAATTGCTGATGTTTTCCATAGAAATGAAAGGATAGGCTGAAGAACAGTACTAAATATAAATACATTCATTAATTACCCGAACAACCATTTTCATCTTCTTTTAAAAACCTGGTTTGCATTAAGTTTTCAAAGAATCATTCTGGAGCAAGTATGGCTTCTTCAAAACAAAAATGCAATGGTCGTTTAATGGTTACAAGCGAATCACCTCACTTGATGAAGATAATTCTCCAAGGGACCCTTCAAAATGGCAAACTTGTAAGCTTTTACGGTTTCAAATTTCAATTACTTCTTTCTCTGTGTTCTTGAGTAAATAGTTGATGCTTGACCTTCCTATGGACTTGAATATTGGTTCTGAATTGTGAAAATGGGAATAACAATAGAAATTCAATTATTTATATGTGCTACCCTGGTTTTTAATGGCATTTGACAGAATGCAAAATCCATGCCTTGCAATGGATCTTAGAAGGCTATTTTGTTTTTTATTTTGCAAAATGCTATTTTGCAATGTTTTTATGTGTTCTTCTCTTTGAACAATTGCCAAGCAGTTTTTTTCATTCAATTTCAACTGGCTCAAAAAAAAAAAGCCGGGCAGAGCAGTACCATAAAGTTAAAACACTGCAACCAGAAATTTGATTAGATAAAGCAGAATGATGTGAATCAATTAAAAATCATATGTAACAATTTCAACCAAAGGCCAAAAATATGCTGACCCCAATTTTTCTTCTAGCTCTGCAAAGTGCAAACTGCAGCTACTTTAGAGCTTTGACAACATGAATCGTAATGGACATTAATAGTTAAGTCCAGTGTCATGAAATTGTTAATAATAAATCAATATTATAAGAATAATAAAAAGTACTATAGAAAGAATTGGTAAAACAAATTATCATAAATTAGTAACATAAGGCAGGTGCAGGCCTGATGGCTGATATTATTGGTGTTGCCCAATAATATGGATGGATAATTGGGGCCTAAGGCAGTTGATTGTGAAGTTTTGATGGAAAATGGCTTGCAGAAATTTGGTAAGTGGTCAAGTATGGAAGGTAGGGGTAAGCAAACGTGATGGCAAGGTTTGGCTGAAAAATGATTGGCAGGAATTTGCAAAGCATTACTCTAAAATGGAGGTCCATGCTATGAAAGACTCGGAAATGTCGAAATGGTAAAGGAATTTTGTTAACATATATGTGTTTATTTGTCTTGAGCAGAGTATACCTGAGAAATTTGCTAGGGGACATTTCAAAAACATGCAGACCAAGTGCAAAATTGGTCTGTCAAATGGAAAATCATGGCCGGTAACATTACTATATATCAAGATAGTACTATTTAAAAAGGCCAAGTGCAAAATTGGGGCGGGGTTGGAAGAAACTTGTTCTTGATAATAATAATTTACAAGTTGGCAATGTTTGTGTTTTTGAGCTGACCCAAGGCAGTGAAACCTCATTCAAGATGGAAGTAACCATGCAATATGGCTCTGGCTCTGGCTCTCCGCAGGATGAAACAAAATTCTTTGGCTTTATATATCAGCGACTCAACAACCTTGCTCAAACCCAGATGTTGTAGCATATATAGCTCTTTCAAGTCCAATAGAGGAAACCGCCACACCATATATTCATATATGGTTTCTATTTGAGGACGATACAACAAAAATTTTCAACTATAAGAAAACCTAATTAACTATTCCATATGTTTTTTAGTCAACTTTATCATTCCAATTTTGAGAGTAATAAAAAAAAAAAAGAAGACTTGAATTCCATCTAAAACAATTTCTTAGATATAAAGTCATAATTTTTACCAATTTTGTGAAAATAAATATATACACAAGAAACAAACTATATAGTTCTTGTATGTAGAAGTAGAATTTGTTTTAATCCTATCCAAATAGTTAGATATACGGGTTGCTCATAAATCAACCTTATCACATGAATGAAATGGCACTAGAAATTTTTCTTTGGTTTGAACACAAAACTAACTTTTCCCTAAGCTTATTTCACACCATTAAAGATAAAACATTGATCAAATTACGTAGCCTACCCTATAGAGTGGGGATTGGGGAAATTATGAGTTTGATAATTAATTTCTAATTTGATGGGTCCAAATCTGAATTAATTTCCAGGGCACGTAGATAGATTTCACTTTTGTCAGCTTGTGGCAAAATTTTTCTATATATACTAGTATGTTGGAAAAACCCAAGCAAAAATCATCAGTGTTCTTCATTAATCAATCATTAATCAATTCGAGTTCATCCATTCAACAACTATGGCAGTTGCAAATCAGAATCAATGTCTTTGTTTGGCCTTAATCTTCGTGTTCGGAACCAGTTTGGTGTTTCAAGGCAGTTCAAGGACTCTCCAAAGTCAAGATGAATCCTCAATGCACGAGAGGCATGACCAATGGATGGCTCAATATGGACGAGTTTACAAAGACCTCAACGAGAAGGCTAAACGTTTCAAGATTTTCAAAGAAAATGTGGCATTTATAGACTCTTTTAATGCAGCCAACAACAAGCCTTACAAGCTTGGTCTCAATCAATTTGCAGATCTTACAAATGAGGAATTCACAGCTTCGCGAAATCGATTCAAGGGTCACATGTGTTCCAACACTGCTACAACTTTCAAGTATGAAAATGTAACTGCAATACCATCTTCTATGGATTGGAGACAGAAAGGAGCTGTAACACCCGTCAAGGACCAAGGCCAATGTGGCAAGTGACCAATTTTTAGTACCAAAAAACTTGAAATTAGCTGCATTAATTCAACATGACATTTTTCTTAATATATAATCTTAATCTAATGGCATGCAAATTATGTACATATACAGGATGTTGCTGGGCATTTTCTGCTGTGGCAGCAATGGAAGGGATCACAAAACTGACGACAGGCAACCTAATCTCCTTGTCTGAGCAGGAATTGGTCGACTGTGATGTCAATGGTGAAGATGAAGGCTGCGAGGGTGGTCTGATGGATGATGCATTTGATTTCATCCAGAACAATAAAGGCCTAACGAGTGAAGCTAATTACCCTTACACGGGACAAGATGGGACCTGCAATACTAACAAGGAATCAAACCATGTTGCAACTATTAATGGACATGAAGATGTGCCTGCCAACAGTGAGGAAGCATTGCTCAAGGCAGTAGCCAATCAGCCTGTTTCCGTTGCTATTGATGCCAGTGGTTCCGAGTTCCAATCTTACTCGGGCGGTATATTTACAGGACCTTGTGGAACTGAGCTAGACCATGGTGTCACTGCTGTTGGTTATGGAGTTGCAGATGATGGAACCAAATATTGGCTGGTTAAGAACTCTTGGGGTACAACTTGGGGTGAAAATGGGTACATTAGGATGCAGAGGGATGTTGATGCTAAGGAAGGACTCTGTGGCATTGCAATGCAAGCTTCTTACCCAACTGCTAAATAAATAGCATTTTGATACACAAAATGAATCAATCTGCAATGTTATGAATGTATAATACGAAAGTCCTCATTTTAAATTTACTTGCAAGAATGTTATGGTATGTATCATACCAAGACAAGTCTTCGAAACTATGATTGTTGTGATTGTTAAACCTATACAGATATCAACAAGAAATTCCTAGTCTATTGGAATCTGTGTTTACAGTCTACTTCAACAATGACTTCCTCTGTAATTTAACTCAACACTGCAGAGTGCTTGCTCTAGGTTCATAGTTACTTAGGGCCTAAACTTGAGTTGTTCATAGAATAATAAATGCTTTATGTGTTGAGGATTTACATGTGAGGGAACATCCCACATCATGAAGAGATGGGTTGTTGAAGTAGTTTATATACATGAAGGACCCAAGAAACCATAAGTCTAGGCTTTTGGGTTCAGGTTGGTGTCCGACATGTATATGGGCTGCTCGGTGGGCCTTGCTGAAGCAGACAGGGCCCAGGTTCCTCTCCCAACAAGTGGTATCAGAGCCCGGTTAGACTCGATCGGTGCGGCCCATGAGCACAGTAAACCTGGTTGGGGAAGCAGGGCAGGGGTGTGCTATTGTGGAGTGTTCGTAGCTTGCACAACTCCAGGGAGTGTTCGTAGCTTGCACCACTCCAGGGTTAAGTCTTGGATGGCCGGTAATTGGCTTAACTCACATGTAAATCGGGGGAGAGATTGTTGAGGATTTACATGTGAGGGAACATCCCACCCCACATCATGAAGAGATGGGTTGTTGGAGTAGTTTATATACATGAAGGACCCAAGAAACCATAAGTCTAGGCTTCCGACATGTATATGGGCTGCTCGGTGGGCCTTGCTGAAGCTGACAGGGCCCAAGTTCCTCTCCCAACATTATGCTTAGCAAGCACTCTGCAGTGCTGCATATGCAAAAAGATGGGAAGGGAAGGGGAATTGAAATCAGATAATTCTATGAGACAGGGGACAAATACAATCAATTGTTTTCATCTTCTTTTAAAACTTGGTTTGCATCAAGTTTTCAAAGAATCATTCTGGAGCAAGTATGGCTTCTCTAAGCGGGAATGCAATGGTTTTAAACATTGAAGAACCATTGCATTTCTGCTTTGAAAAAGCCATACTTGCTCCATTCATAGGAAATAGGCTGTTGAAAATTCGAATTTGAGTTCATCATGTGGTAAGTAAGTCTAGGTACTAACTGACAGTCCATTTGATTTCTGTTACAATGCTACTATGTTTTGATTATGTAAACATCATTCTTTTTTTTCCTTGAAAATGCAGCTGCAAGTAGAGTGAATTGACTTTAAGATTGAACACGAGGAAAGCTTGGAGATTGATAATGAATCCAATCTGCAAAACCAACATCTGACTAAAGAATTTCTAGTGCCAATGAACGAGGGAGAAATCTTGGATGACTTTTGGCTAGCCGAGAAAATACAGCAAGACATATCAAAATCTGCAAGCAGGAACATTAACATTTTTTTTTGTTGAACATAAATCATAAAATTGGTACCATATGTAATAAGATATATGAATTGTAAAAATCGTACGCACTTCTGAAAATTGGTAACATATGTAAAAACTATTGACCCTTCAAAAAAAATATGTAAAAACTATTGTAAAACACAATAATTTTTTTAAAAAGAAAAATAGAAATAAGAAAAAAAAAGTATTTAAAAAAAATAATTGTCTTTTCCAAATAAATTTGTATACATCTAAATATTAGCTTGTTTAAGATTTTTTTTATTTCATACATACAAACTAAAACATCATGAGATCTAATGTCATGTATTATGCATTTTAATTTTCTTTTCATTTAGTGTGATTATAATGTATTGTAAGTGTGAAAAATTATAAGCATTTGGATTTTGTGTGAACATACATTATATATATACTATATTAGCTTATACTCTGTAATCAATACTTTATATTATGTCTAAAAAATGATACTATACATTTAAGTTTTCAATTTCATTAAAACATAAATTTAGAAATAAAATTTCTCAATTTGCATTTTGAGGTATCGGAGAAAACTTATATTTATGTCTAAAGAATGATATTGTACTCTTAAGTTTTCAAATTCATTAAAACATAAATTTCGTAATCTCATTTCATCAAATACCAATGGATGGTTACTATTGTTATTGGACCTGATATGGATTTCACTGCAACAGAAAAGCTTTTTAGTAATCACTGGACAGCTTTGTGCATCAGCTTAACATGTGTTTTCAATGCTCCTAGTTTCACAGTGAAAGGAGCGAATACTCATGTGCTCCTTATATCATATATCATATGATACTTTGTCTGTTAAAATGGTAGCAAGTTGAGGAGATCTTTATATAATCATTAAAATTGTAGTGAAAGACATAGAGGAGAATGATATTAAAATCATATCCATATCGATTAATATTTCCTATACTCTGCCAACCAAATTGTAATGTTAAGTTTTCAATTTCATTTTGAAATAAAAGTTCTTAATTTGCATTTTGAGAGGTATCGGATAAACCTTAATAGAATGATGATTTAATTCATAATATCATTTCAGGAATCCCATTTGGGGAGGAGAAGATAGGGAAATGTTTGTTTAAAGCATTTTTTGGCTAATTGCTCAAATAAGGGCCTAATGTTTGTCAAAATGCTCAAATAAGAACCTGATCTTTTAATTTGGATAAATAAAGACCTAAAGTTTGGCCAAAATGCTCAAAATTCTTAATATGGAGAATACATATTCAATTATTACATAAATATGGATTTTTTTTTCTGGCCAGATCATAGATATGGTTATTTTTTTGCTACCCATAGATAGATATGGTTATTAGTAAACTTTATCATTACAATTTGAAAGTAATTTAAAAAAAAAAAGACTTGAATCCCATCTAAAACAATTTTTTAGATTTAGTCATATAATATAACTTTTTTACTAATTTTGGAAGTACATAAAAGTACACAAAAAATAAACAAACTATAGTTCTTAAAGTGAAGCAATTAGCCTCTTGTATATTATTATGTAGTAGAAGAATTTGTTTTAATCCTCCAAATTACAAACAAGGTTAGTCTGTTATCAAAAAAAGAAAAACAGGGTTAGTCATAGATCAACCTTATAACATGAATGAAAAGGCACGGGGCATAATTTTTCTTTGGTTTGAAAACAAAACCAAACTTTTCCTAAGCTTAATGAAACAAAACCACTATAGTTAGAGTTGGGAAATTATGATTTGATAATTAATTACTAATTTGATGGGTCCAAATCAGAATAATTTCCAGGGCACGTAGATAGATTTCACTTTTGGCAGCTCGTGGCAGAATTTTTCATATATACTATGCTGAAGAAGAAAAAAAAATCAGTGTTCTTCATTAATCAATTACTTTGAAGTTCATTTATCCAACAATTAACTATGGTAGCATTTGAAAACTATGATTTGGAATTGGATTTGGATTTCAAATTTATCATTTAAAATGCAAGATTTTTGAATTCAATAATTTGAAATTCTTTGTTTGGAAATTAGTAATTTGAAATTCTATAATTTCAAATTCATTGTTTGGATGACTAATATTTGGATTTGGATTTGGATTTGGATTTGAACTATTTTTTTTACAACACAAAAATTAAATAAAAACTAAAAAAAATACAAATTACATGACAACAAAGATTATATTTTAAATTTTGACATCCATAGACATTCCATAGAAATGGAAAAGAAAAGTATTTACAAAAATCAGGCCACAACATCTTGACTATCAGGCAAAGTGGATTAAGTACATATTACATATCCAACTACCTTCTAGTGTTCCAATCTTGCTAGAATTACACTTTTTAATATTCAATCTGCATCTTCTCCAGTAGCCAGGAGGATCTGATGCTTCAGGGACCAAAACATGTTGTATCCAAAGATCAATCGGTCAGTATTAGAAGATAAAAATGAAAATAGCATTACAGAATAACCAAAAATTTGCAAATATCGGAACAAGTTACCTGCCAAAAATCATAAGCTGGGTTGACAATGAACAGTGGGGTTCTAATATTTTTGATTATTTCTTGAGGAAATATA
>AWUE01021770.1:0-25873 GCA_001974825.2 Corchorus olitorius
AGCAATGAATCAAAGAAAAAAATAAACAAATACCAGGTAATTAATGGAGTTTGGGAGGAGGGAGAAGGGAGGCATCAATCAATTGAAAATAACGATTCAAAGAAGAAGAAGAAGGAGATAGAAATTGAAATTACCTATTAAAACCTGATAAACGATAAATTGGAGACAGAGAATCCACACATCTGGGTTTTGATTTCTGGGTTTCGATTTTGGGGAGCCGTTTATTTTGAGAGGATGAAGAGTTCTTTTCGATTGGAGAGAGCGGAGAGAGAAGCGATGAGAGAAGTGAGAATTGTCAAATTCTAAGTTTTAAATGGAATTTGAAATTTTAATATTTTGGGCTGGTTGAATTTGGGCTGAATTTACCAAATACAAATCCAACTTATCAAATAGGCTACCCAAACAAAAAATTTGTATTTGCAATTCCAATTCCAAATTTTTTTGCTCAAATGTGGGTTTCCAAACGGACCAATGGCAATTTCAAACCAGAATCTATGTCTTTGTTTGGCCTTAATCTTCGTGTTTGGAATGAAATTTGGTGTTACAAGTCAATTCCTGGACTCTCCAAAGTCAAGATGGATCCTCAATGCACGAGAGGCATGAGCAATGGATGGCTCAATATGGACGAGTTTACAAAGACCTCAACGAGAAGGCTAAACATTTCAGGATTTTCAAAGAGAATGTGGCATTTATCGACTCTTTTAATGCAACCAACAACAAGCCGTACAAGCTTGGTCTCAATCAATTTGCAGATCTCATAAATGAGAAATTCACAGCTTTGCGAAATCGATTCAAGGGTCACATGTGTTCCAACACTGCTACAACTTTCAAGTATGAAAATGTAACTGCAGTACCATCTGCCATGGATTGGAGATAGAAAGGAGCTGTAACACCTATCAAGGACCAAGGGCAATGTGGTAAGTGACCAATTTTTAGTTTCAAAAAACTTGAAATAGCTGCATTAATTCTACATGACATTTTGTCATTTTCTTGATAATCTTAATCTAATGACAAAATATGTACATATACAGAATGTTGCTGGGCATTTTCTGTTGTGGCAGCAATAGAAGGGATCACAAAGCTAAAGACAGGCAACCTAATCTCCCTCTCTGAGCAGGAATTGGTCGACTGTGATGTCGATGGTGAAGATGAAGGTTGCGAGGGCGGTCTGATGGATGATGCATTTGATTTCATCCAGAACAATAAAGGCCTAACGAGTGAAGCTAATTACCCTTACACGGGACAAGATGGGACCTGCAATACTAACAAGGAATCCAACCATGCTGCAACTATTAATGGACATGAAGATGTGCCTGCCAACAGCGAGGCAACATTGCTCAAGGCAGTAGCCAATCAACATGTTTCTGTTGCTATTGATGCCAGTGGTTCCGAGTTCCAATCTTACTCGGGCGGTATATTGCCTGCCAACAGCGAGGCAACATTGCTCAAGGCAGTAGCCAATCAACATGTTTCTGCTGCTATTGATGCCAGTGGTTCCGAGTTCCAATCTTACTGGGCGGTATATTTATAGGACCTTGTGGAACTGAGCTAGACCATGGTGTCCCTGCTGTTGGTTATGGAGTTGCAGATGATGGAACCAAATATTGGTTGGTTAAGAACTCTTGGGGTGAAAATGGGTACATTAGGATGCTGTGGATGCAAAGGGAGGAGGACTTTGTGGCATTGCAATGCAAGCTTCTTACCCAACTGCATAAATACCATTTTGGTACACAAAATCTGCAATATTATGAATGTAATACAAAATTACTTGCAAGACTATTCTGGTATCATACCAAAACAAGTCTTCAATACTTTTGTGTTGTAATTTTGAGACCTATACCGATTTCATCAAGAAATTCCTAATCTATTGGACTCTGTTTACTGCCTACTGCAACAATGGCTTCCTTTTTAATTTAACTCAACTGCAACAATGGCTTCCTTTTTAATTTAACTCAAAACTGCAGAGTGCTTGCTCTAGGTTCACGGTTTGTTGTGAAAGGCACTCCTAGTCTTTTTCCAGAAAGATTTCACTATATCAATATCATGGATTCTAAATGAGAACTTAATATTACCCCCCAAAACCAGCATGAAAATACATTATTATTCCTCATTTTCTCAACACCGATTCTTTTAGTCCTACAATTACATAGAACATAAGACTAACCAAATAAAACATAAAGTAAAACTACATCACTCATACACTCGAGAAACTTTTGCCTCAAACAACCTGTATAGATAGTTGCATACTCAAGTTCAAAAGTACTAAGGCTCAATTGCCAGATTGGCGCAACTCAGGACGCACGAAATCAGCATCTGGGGGCACTGAAATGTCAACTGTGGGCCTCAATTGAGCACAGACTTCAATGGCACCATGCACCGGGTCTGACAGGAAGTTGCTGATCAGATCTTGGTTGATGGGAGCGCCATTGTCAACTGCAACCAAAGCCTGCTGGGTAAGGATGTAATCGAATCGAGGGGCCCATTTCCTTGATCCCAATCGTGCAGTTGTGGAGCAGTTGTCAACCATAAATGAAACCCCACGAGCATGCATAAAAGGGTTCAAAGAATCCACTGCTTCTATCACACTTTCGTTGATGATCTCAGAGTATGAGTGCCCTTTCTTCCTCAAGATCTCAATCTGCAGTCATTGAAACCAGTGTGAAAAGATCATCAGAATAGCAAGAGGGATAGTATCTCTCTTTTGCTATAATTGGATTAGCTTGACTGAAGAAAAACACTAGTAGTACATTATCACATTATTAGAATGATTTTAAGGGCACTTCAATACTTTCAGAAATAGAAAGATTATTGTTTCAAATTTTCAATATAATAGTCAAAGTATCTTACAGAACAACTTTTGCTTGTTCTGTAACCATCATACCTGAGCCATCATCAAGGCCACATAGACACCAGCTGTAAATGGATACAACGGCCCCAAATCACCTGCTGGCCTTGTCTTCCGGACTCGCTCACCAACTTTCCACATACGTGTTTGATCGATTTTCCCCATAGGGAAAGCTGGTAAACCCTCCTTTTCCTGTAAAAGAATGCAAGCACGAAATCAAACTTACATGACCTGTAAATTATAAACCGAAAATAATGAACGTATTGAAGACTTCCTGATTGGAAAAGCCATATTTAATACAACTAAGAAGTTGGAAATAATGACAGTAGAGGAGAAAATACTCACATAAAAGCGTTGCCCAGCCAAGACAACACTGCGAACTTCACTTCCGCTGGCTACATCTTCGTAGCACTCATACAGGATATCCATGCATGGATAATATGAGGCACTATAGGCCGCCTCAAATTCCTTTTTATCCTCTTCAGAAAAGGAATTGTATACAGACAACATTCCCTGTTAAAAGGAAAAGGTTAGAATAAACAGAACACTTCCACTCAGTCAGTGTGAATGTGCAACTGAATGAAAGAGAAGGAAAAGAAGTGAAGAAATATAAGATAATGAGGAACAAAAAGTTCAGAAGTTGGATATAAAAAGGCAACCTGAGTTGAGATGGTCTTTGATATAATTCCGGTAACGCATTCAACAGTGTTTTTGTAAGCATCCTCCTCGCTCATTCCATTTTCTGTGTATCTTCTAAATAAACACTCCACAAGTCCATGGACAGCACCAAGCAGAATGCCTACAAACAATATACGAGAATGGTCAAGCATATTCAGTTGCTTTTCAGGGGAACAGAGTAGGAAAAAGAAAAGTACAGAAAGTTCGTTGCAGATGGAGAATTAAGAGCATGATATGCTACTTACCCCGCTCCCCGAAAATGTCACTCTTGTACTCCTGCTCTAAAGTAGTAGCAAAAGTGAAAGGAGACCCAAGGGCAACTGACCACCCCAAGGCAACGTCAGTAGCTCTACCATCAACATCCTGTGCACAATGAGATTAGTCAGTTCCTAAATAATAGTAAACCAAGAAAGGTGACATATCACAGAAATCAAAAGATGCAGGACAGAAGAAATATACCTGGTGGACTCCAAAACTGGAATTGATACCGGCACCATTGATCTCTTTGCCTTGAACATAAAGTCTCCTTACAGATGGGCCCATTCCTTTGGGACACACAGCAATTACACTAAAGTGCTTAGGGAAATCAAGTCCCATTGACTGCAAATGTCCAAGAAGAAATCCATGGGATAGCCCAAGGATGCTATTTGGTTTCATGTGGGAGAATATCTTCTCATAATTGTCAGCCTGCAAAATGATACAGAAATTCAATTCTCCGGACAAGAAAAATGCATACTACAACCAATGAAGCAAATTATGTCATTAGCAGTTTTGCATATAACCAAGATATATATATTCAACACACCTGTGCGGCATCAGAAATTAATAGTAACACAAGATCACTTCCAGAAATAGTTTCCCATATATCACCCAAAGTGCCATTCTCTTCGGAGAAACCAGCAGCGCGAGCTTCAGCAAAGGAACGAGAACCCTTCCTAAGTCCAACCTATATTTTCCCCCCCAATGATGGTGAACAGAAAAGCAATAAGCCAATTACACGAACACCACCAAATAAGCACATACAAGGCTAAGTATAACAACGAGAATAAATGAAGATGAGATTACCTTGACAACAATATCAGATTTTGCTTCAGCAAGAGAATCCTTCAAATTTTGAGCTTGAGCAGGACCCTAATTGAAGATCATTTCAGTTAGTAAACATTAGTGAAATTTGCATTTACATGCTTCACACAATCCAAGGGCAGAGTGAGGTCTAAGATGCAATGAAGGTAATCATTTATATGAGCCAAACAGAATTAAGCGCAGCAACTCATATTTCACATTCCCAACCAGCAAGTCAGCATCATTTTATTTTAGTAATAGGTTCTATAATGCATACTGATAGTTTCCATTTTTTTCCCTTTCATATATCTACATGGATTGATTTCGGTGAACTGAATTCCTCATTACATGCAACTAATTATAAGAAACCCAATTCAATAGTTATTTATTAATAAAAAAAGAACCTTTGTTAATTGAGAGAAGTGTAAACTATTATACAACATTGCATTGTATTCCGGAACATGTAACGGTTACAAAAAGAAAAGGTAAATAAGACAAAACCCAGTAAGGAAAAGTAAGCTTTATGTTTGGTGAGTTTGAAGAAAAATTACCTGTGAACCCCAACCAATAACACCAATCTGCTTAATCCCTTTGAAAGCATCAGGCAGCAACTTGAACAAATCCCTTCCTCCTCTCACAATGTACTGAATATCAACAAACAATCCATCAAACAGCAGATTAAAAATTAAATAATCTAAGAAATAATAAGAAATGAAGCAAGAAATTTTCATTTCATTTGGTAACTCACCTCCTCATGACCAGCAAGAGAGACTTTCTCCTTCTTGAAAACAGAGGTCTCGAAATCGAGAGGAGACGGAGCCTTAACAGCAGGAGCCGAGGAGACCATACGGGCGGCCATAGCAGAGCCGCAGCCATTACCAGTTGAGAGTCTGGAAGCTTTGAGAGACCTCAAGGATCTGGAAGCGGAGGCCAAGAAGCCAAGGGAAGAAGAGGTGGCTAAGGCCTTGTGGGTTTTGGAAGGAGGGTTAAGAGAAGGAGTGGAAGTGGAGAGGGAAGCAGAGAAGGAAGTAGCCGCCGCCATTAGAGGACTCTTAAGTTTTCAGAAAGGGCAAAATGCGAAAGTGAGGCTCTGGCTAGCGAGTCAGAAGGAGAGGGCAAAACATAATCTAACAAGAGACCTTTTATAGTTCAAAGTCAGTTTCCCAGGTGGGTCCCATCTTCTGTTGGGTTTTGCGGTCTAGCGTGAACCATATGCGCAATGCGCCACTCTAAATACGGGCCGTCTCGTCCTTTTTGTTTGCTTTTATATAAAAGTGTCAGTTACTTACTCTGTCTAAAGTGAAGAAGAAAATCTTGCCAACAAATATAATTAGGTAAAAAATACTACTAGTAAAATAGTAGAATAGATTTTTTTTTTAATTTGTAAAGATAAATATTTATGGAGTTGCATCTGTAAAAATGTTCTTTTTTTTCCCGAAAGCATTTGTAAAATTGTTTAGCAAATGTGATGTCTAATGGTTTTTTTGGCCGAAGAACAATTGATATCACAAAAAACAATTGTACCTTAGAATTGAGAGAGTATGTACCAACTAGTTACGTTTAAATATGTCAATTATGAAATGATTTGGTATTTTTTAATATGTATAGATTTAATTAATAGTTGGTCCAACAAAATTAATTTGGTTAGGAGCCGGCTATATAAGCTAGGTTATATATATCTGTATCAAAAATGGTAATTCTAGCTACTATATGAGCTGTCTTCCCTTTAACATTTCTATCATTTCCAACCGGCAAAATGCTCAATTTGGGGCCAAACGTTTGCCGTGATGCTCGATTTGGGCCAAACGTTTCAATTGCATTAAAAAAGGACCAAACATTTTCGGACCTGCTCAATATGGGATTATTTCTGACGGTGGTGGACAAGTGAACTACACCGCCGTTAACATGCGTGAAAGCCCCATTTTTTTCTTTTCAGGTGTAATTTATTTAGCCATGTGTCATTAAAAATCACGTTATTTGGCCAGGTATTATTAAAAAATCACAGGTGGCTTTTTAAAGTAAAACAGGTTTTATATTAAAAACTAAAAACACGATTTTTTTTTCCAAATCTCTTTATCCCTCTTATCTTCTCTTCTCTTCTCTGAATCTCTGCTCCTCAATCCAACTCCCATGCCGCCGTCAAATCCTCCTCCTCCGAAGCAACTCAAGGTTGCCCGAAGATCCAGTTCACTTCACGAAAACCTCCTCTCTCATTTACCTCGAGTTAAACTTCATAAATCCATTTTGATTGAACCTAAAATATATGAAACAGTCGATGCCTCCATTCACTGATTCGATGAAGCCGACCATTGTATCAACCTCTTTTTCTGGAATGTTGCCCTTCTCTACACTGCCTTCAATTACAGTGCTTGAATTTGCAAGATAAAAGCCCTAGCCATAAAGCCCCAAATTTTGATATATAAACCCTAACTGATGAGGGGCATCTATTCTTGCTGGTTGAAAAATAATTTTCCAGGTCTATTAACTTCTTAAGCAGGTACTTTATGGTGGGATGCATTTCCGGTTTTGGATTTTTAAAGGTGTTGGTTTTGGGATGGTAGAAGCACTAGTTCCTTGGATTCTTTTTTGTTGCAGAATTGGCTAAAAAAAATCCTCATGTTGCTTCGTTATTCTTTTGTCAAACCCTTGATTTTCTCTTTTGCAATTTTTTTCCTTTTACACGAGAACTTCCCTTCTCAACTGGTTCCTTGATTTTTTTTTCCAGAATTGTTGGTTCCTTTTTGGGGGGAAAAATTGGATAAAAAAGCTCATGTTGCTTCCTTCGTTATACCTTACACGAAAATTTTCTTTGCAATCTTCATCCAATTTTTATTTTTAGAGGGTTGAAACATTAAGTTTTATGTGAACTATCAAATTTCTGGGAAACTATGAAGAAAAACTAGATTGGGGATTGATATTCTAATTGAAGAAAAACCTTATTGAAGATGATGGGTAAACGGTGAAACAATAAAAAGATTTTTATTTAATTTTGTAATTTACTTTTTAATTTCAGAAATTCATTTCGAAAATAAATAAATTAAAATAAATCCCACGTGGACAGAACAGGATATTGAGGACGCGTGTAGTTCACTTTCCTAGCACCGTCAGAAAATGTCCCACATTGAGCAGGTCCGAAAACATTTGGCCCTTTTGACGCAATTGAAATATTTGGCCCCAAATCGAGCATCGCTGCAAACGTTTGACCCCAAATTGAGCATTTTGCCTTTCCAACCTTATTCCATTGCAACCTTTAACATTTCTATCATTTCCAACCTTATTCCAACCCTTAGGCTAAATAATCAATTCAGGATATAACGTTTTGCCGAAAACGCAATTCAGGATATAACGTTATAAAATAGTCAATTAAGGATATAACGTTACATGAACCGATCAAATAAGGTAAAATCAGACGGAATTGGATGTGTGCACAACACGCGCAATTAAGTACTGACGTATACACCACATGTATTTTTAAAAAAATAAAAAAATATTAAAAATTAAAAATTAAAATAAACATTATTTTGTTGGAAAAAAACCTAAATTTCTTTTTTCTCTCCCTCAACCTCCTCCCTTGGCCGTTTCTCCATCTTCTTCTTTGTCAAGAACTCCTTCCTACAAGCCGCCATCAAACACCATCATTGCATACTTTCTTAATCTCTCCTTGCTGCTCACTTCTCTCTCTTGTTCTCTGCTTTTTCTTCTATTCACTTTCTCTCTTACTCAGCCCACTTGTAAAAATCAAAAGAAAGCAAGTTTGAGAAGGAATTTGAAAATACTATGAGTTATTTGGCCACAATGTTGACATTTTACAGGGGTCTTCTCAAACAATTAAAAGAGGGGAAGTCGAACTGGGATTTCATTTGTCTCTTGTTGTTTAAAAAATTTGGGTTCATATTTTTTTGTCGAACTGGGTTTTCATTTGTCTCTTGATGCTTGATAAATTTGGGTTCAAATTTTTTTTTGACATTTTGAGATTATGTTCATTTTCAAATTTTGGAGTTATTTGTGGAGGAACAAATCAAACAAACTAGTAACAGAATTATTCTTTGCGCCTTCTCTTTGGAATTTCAAGGTTCACAAATTTAACTTCCATCTTTTAAGTACAACTTAGAATAGATCTTTCTGCCTTTAACTTAGAACATATCTGCAACTACTTTGGAGAAGTTTCATATCTAAAACCGATTAGACTCCAATAACAGTAAAATACAAAGACAAACTATATTTAGTTTCTCTTAGTGTGGAACCATTTTTAGGAAAAACAGAAGTAATTATATCAAGTGCTCAAAGAACATGTTCCAGGAATTGCTTATAAAGGGGCAAAATGATGGTGGCTCATAAAGCTGCATCTAAAAACCACTGTTGGGAACATTAGAGATCTCTAAAACAGAAATGCAGAAGTGGAAAGACGACTTGGTTTCTAACATTACACTTTGATGGCATATTTTCTTAAATGGGAAATATATCTCCTTTTCTCGCTCTGTCTTCAATGATGCCTGATGTTTAGTAAGGCGTCGGCGAATGGCGCTTGTCTTCTTGGGACGAAGATCCAAAGGAAGGAAAATTTTCTTCCTATAAGCTTCTCTCAGTGCCGATTTCTGCTTCTATGATATCACCGTCAAAATCTGGGCAATCGATAGCCTCACAATTTTATCTTAGAGAGCTTGTTAGGGGCACCGCCGGTGACATTCACGACGCGTAGGAGAGCTAGTTCTGCTTTCCTTTTTTTTTCTATTTTAATTTTTCTAAACTCAATTTTTCTTATTTCCTTTTGTTTTTATTTTAATTATATTTGTTTTTAAATAACACTATTTAATATATTCAAAACCAATTTCCAGGTGGCTAAAACAGTTTCATGTGGGCCTATTTTCTTCCGCTAAACGCGATTTGATGGCGCGTGTCGTGCAAAAATTCAATTTCGTCTGATTTTATCCTTATTTGATTTGTTCATGTAACGTTATATCCTTAATTGACTCTTTTGTAACGTTATATCCTAAATTGCGTTTTCGGCAAAACGTTATATCCTGAATTGATTATTTAGCCCAACCCTAAACTTTGAATGTGTATATCAGCTGCTGTAAACATATTATTAGTATTGGCAATTGGCAATTAGCCCATATATATTTGGCAAATTCATAAACCAACTAGTAACAATTTGTAATCCATTTGTAATCCTTAATGACTTCCCTCTTTTGTTTGTAATTCACTATTGCTTGATGTAATAGGACACTCTGTAACTCGAATCATTTCTTTTTTAATGATTAAATTCCTATTTTTACAAAAAAAAAAACTAGTAACAATTTTTTTATATAAATTAGTAACAATTTTGATTATATTATTATCACAATAATAACAAGGAAATTAAGTATCGAGAAAAAAAAACAAGGAAATTATATAAATTAAAAATAAAAATCACTATTTCATTAACAAAACTCAAACTTATAAATTTTGTTGTCTCTTCTCAATTCAAGGTCAAAATGTCAAAATTTGAATCTTCAATTGGTGGAAGTAAAAGCACATTATTCATATGATGCCACATATTTTTCAACTTACATTGTCGTTATTAATATTATCATCATTATATTATTATAATACTATATAATAATCCTAAATTTCCGTCGATATTAATTGTCATATAAACTTATAATAGTAGGCAATTATAGAATGTGAATTCATATTTTAGAATAATTAATGATAAAGGAGTAGATATAAAGAAGAAAAAAAACAGAATTGAAAATATTTCTATTAGAAACTAATAAAAAGGGACAAATGTAGTAATTATGTACACATAATTTCAAAGAAAAATATTTGGCCAAAAAAAATTTCAAAGAAAAATCAGATTTTTAATTCATGTTTTATCTTCAATCATATCCATGAGCACGTGCAGGATAACATTCCAACCCAGCATGAGTTTGAGATTCCACTCACGTGAATTACCTTGGCGAAAAAAAGCCAGAAACAAAATTAATAAACTATAATTTTTTTAAGGAAAAATGGAGTTTTTTACTATTAATTAATGGGGATTGCTAAATACCGTCCCCTTTTTATTAGATATCGTCTCTCATTTTGACACTTTTGCCATTTGCTTCATTTTCCTTAAAAACCTTCAAACTAAAAATCTCAAATTTTCAAACCCGAAAACTCTAGAAATGGACGATAACGTGCCGTCGACATCTAACGAGAAAAGAAAAATGCAAATTTAACGAATTATTGGGAGAGTTGGGGCGCCCTAGGGACGCCTTCCCCTGTGGTGAGGCGCCCCCTGGGACGCCTCTGCGCCTGAATCAATTTTTTTTTAAAAATAATTTAAAATAATGATTTTATTATGATAATTATTATTAGTTAGAGTTGATTACAATCCATTGTTCGTCACTGACCAAACTTTTGAGACCGATTCAGAAGCATTTCTATAGGCCAAAAACATTACAATTAGAAATTAATAATAATAATAATAAATAAATAAATAAAAATACTCGAGGCGCCTTCCGAGGGTGCCAGGCCATGGCAGAGGGCATCAATCCTTTGCCTCTGTCACGAACGAAATCCGCCATGATTTGCTTTAAGATTGTTTTGAAAATTTGAGGTTTTAGTTTGAAGGTTTCGCTTTGAAGTTAGAAAGTTTGAAGAAAATTAAGTAAATGGAAAAAGTGTTAAAGGGGGGGGGGGGGGGCGGTAGCTAGTAAAAAGGGGGCCGTATTTAGCAATTCAGTTAATTAAGAACTCGTTTGGTATCGTTTCTGTTTCCTGTTGCCAATTTTCTGTTTTTGAAAACAAAACAGTGAAAACATGTTTGTTAGGCTGTTTCCGTTTTCAAAAATTTTGGAAACAGAAGCAGTGTTTTGGAAAAAAGTAGAAGCAAGAATTTTGTGTTTTCATGTTTTTCCAAAACACAGAAACACAATGATGAACAATAATTCACATGCTTTTTAACCATTTTTTTAAACTTTTTTATTTAAAAAACATACAACCAAATTGTATATCCAAACATGTTTTTGTTTTCAAAAATTGACAATGTAACAAAAACAAAACGAAAACAAAACAAAAACAGAAAAACGAAAACGATGCTAAACGACCAAAAAGCTAACATTTTTTTTTCTCTTTTGGAAATCCTCCATTAAAGAGAAGGTAGCTAAGGCCTAAGGGCCAAGACATTGCTGGTTTCATAGGCCCAAAACCCAGTTGGTTCAATTCTTTTGTTGGGCTGCTCTTTTATTCCCCCTTTAACTCATCTAAAGGCCCAAAAAAATCCTAATCCGAACTCTCTCTTAGAGGATGTTCCCACTCTAAGGAAGAAGCATTTGTAATATTTTTGCATAATTTCTTAAGGCATATGAATGCTTGTCATAGTTCAATAGAAAAGTTTTAGAATTGGAAAATTTAGGACCACCACCAATACCATAAAGGCAACTGTCTATTCAATTTTGGTGACTTTTCTCATATTATTTACATACCTCTAATCAAAAGAGAACTAATGAAAAAAAAAAAAACAAATGATATTAATAGAAAAAAAGGAGTCAAGTCCTACTTGTTTACGTAAATAAATAGGCAATTTATGTTTTTTGAGTAAAGCATTGATTTTGAGATTATCATAAAGGGATGAGACTTACTAATTGCTATATATATACATGGAAAAAAAGAAATTGGATCAACATCAAAATGAATAAAAGGAGTCCAATATCTTTTAAATAAAATCTTTATCTGAATCTTGTGAATGGGAAGATACCAAGAGAAATTTGCACTATTTGAAGTTAACACAACTAACTCACCAACACAACTGGCTCCGATTAATTGAATATATAAAGTGATTACTAGGAGGATTTTGTAAAAAAGAAAAAGAAATGGGATGGTGACTGGTTAGGGTTTTGCTAATTTGGACTGTTATATAAAGCGGTGAGTGAGCTGGTTTTTCACTAATAATAATTAAAGAAAATGGGCCACGGATGGCTTGGCCTAACTTAAGAGCCAGATATGGGAAATGGGTTGGGTTGAGATTACAAAAACAAATAATAGCGATGTAAATTAAATAAGGGTTTAAGAGTTAAAGACACGAATTCCCACAACGCTAAATGCCAAGAGACGTTTCAACCATTGTGGGCGCCTAAATCGACATTGGAGGGGCCTAGCGGGAAATGCGGCTTTGAAAAAGGAAAAAATTATACTAATTGAGGAAAAGTTTGATCTATTATCATCTCCCTAATCAAATTTTCATTCATCATCATTAACAATTCTTATGATAGTGAAAGATTTAGCTTGCTGTCTAATTGTATTTGGTTTTCAGTTGCCGCCGACAATTGCATATTAGAGATTATCATCATTTAATCTCTAATTATGGATTTTTAGAGTCCAATCCAACTCCAACAGTTTATGTCAAACCACATGACTCATGGCAATCGTGTCATAGTTGAGAAAGTGTACTTAGACTTCTAATAATTACAAAATCCTTAATTAGACTTTAACTAATTAGGGAAGATGGTCTTCTCAAAAAAAAAAAATTAGGGAAGATGGGTTTACATTATATAAAAGATTTTGAATGAAATTTGTCTATTGAACATGGTGCTATCCCATCTTATCTTAGGTTAGGAATTGATAATAGAATTCAATAATGAATATAAGTTGTGAACAATTTAACAAGTTTCATAATATTCGAGTTATATTAGATCACAACTAATTTGAAATTAATTCATATCATTGAATACAAACCGTGGAAACTTTCAATGTCTAATTTTTTCGTTTATAAGACTCGAATTCAGGATTTAATTAAAAAGCATTGAGTTTCTTAATCCAAGCTAAGAGGGTTGGTTATAAATAGTTAAATCTTAATTGAACCATTAATTGCTAAAGGTAGAAGATTAAAGAAAACAAAGAAAAAGAGACATGGTTAATTATTATATGAAGTAAGAAGATGTGCACTGTCAAGTTCAACACCAAACTCCCAAATCCCAATCAGCTTTGCTTTTTGCCTTTGGAAGTGGACAATGACCAATGACCACATTACAAGACTTTTGTCACTCGCTCTCTCCTCTGTTCAAAAAATGCATTATTTATGTAATTGAAATTGTATGCCTGCTCTAACTAAGCCTCAAAGCAGCACCCACTTTCCCATTCAATCCCTCTTCAACCTTCATTCTTCAAGCCAAATTAGCTATATCTTCTTTTGCCTTTTAATGGAACTTAATACTTGCAAAAATCTCCCATAAATAAGCTTACATTCATCTCATTCATTAATCATTCACTCTGTTCTTTCTTCTTTTGGGTAGCATGGACCAGTTTTCATGGAGCTCCAACTCTTATAGCTCTGGGTTTTTAATTAATTCAGGGTGTCAAGGGAAGACAAGAAATGGGTCATTTTCTTCTTCATCATCTTCTTCATTGGTTTTGGATACTGAGAGAGGAGAGCTCGTGGAGGCTACAATGAACTTGCCGAGAAAAGGGGTGTCAGCCGAGAGAAATGTGGTCGCTTTGAAGAATCACAGTGAGGCTGAGAGGCGGCGCCGAGCCAGAATCAATGGTCATTTCGATACACTTCGTGACCTTGTTCCTGGTGCAAAGAAGGTAAAATGGAAAAAAAAAAAAATGATCTTTTCATGCTTAGAACTAAGATTTGGTTGAAGGGTCATTAAAATAGTAATTGGCTGACATCAGTTTTCTTGTTTGATTGACTTGATATCAATTTAGCAGTATGATTCAAGTTTTTTACACTTTAAATGCATCTTTAAGTAATGAATGATGTTAATATATAAATAAATTAGTAAGAGTGATTCAAAAGGACTTATATATGGTCAGCTGGTCAGTCCAATGCTACAAGATCTTAAATTGATTATCTTGCTTTGCAGAATTATGCTATAAATTTGTTGGAAATTTTTGGGGTAGTTGATCTTGATAGTTCCTATATGAATTTGAGTTCTAGTTATAAAGTCTTTATAAGGTTAGGTAAATCAGTTGTTTGAAATTCTTGAATTAGGTTTGCTGAATTAGCTGTGTTGAACTCACAGATGGACAAAGCAACATTGCTTGCTGAGGTGATTGGACACATGAGAGAACTAAAAAAGACAGCAGAAGAAGCTTGTGAAGGCATTCTAATACCAACTGACACCGATGAAGTGAGAGTGGAAAAGCAAGGGGATGGATTGGATGGAAACCCTTGTTTGATTAGGGCATCTCTATGTTGTGATTATAAACCTGGACTGCTGTCTGATTTGAGACGAGCACTCGATGCCCTCCATCTCATTATAGTGAAAGCAGAGATGGCAACTTGTGAAGGAAGGATGAAGAATGTTATTCTAGTGGCTAAGGCTAGCTGCAAAGAGTGGGACTCTAAAGAGGCTTCATCAAGTATTTCTACAAGCACCCTAGACCAAACACTGAGGTCTATACTTGATAAATTTTCTGCTTCGGACGAATTCTCCTTTAGAGCTACACTTTCAAACAAGAGGCAGAGGATCTCTTTATTCAATTCTTCATTATCTTCTTCTTCTTCCGAGTATCTTTGGTGAGCATAAAGTTTCTTAAAAAGGGGTATGATTCTTTAGAATGCAACTTTTATTTGTCCATAGTATAGAGTCATTAATTACTTATGTTTATTCTGCTGTATAAACTCAGGAATTTATATACACAGGTCTCTCATTAAATGATAGGTTACTGGACATGATGTACCTGCTGTGATATAAATCATAAATATTGTAAAATGCGCAAGCTTATCTCATAATGTAACTTTGTAGGTGAGAGTTGTTTTATCAATATTCTTGCCCGATTCAGATGAATAGTGAGCGACTCAGAGACATTTTTTTAGGTCTTGTGTTTGCTTCAATACACATTTAGTTGTTTTAATAAACATAATCAAAATAGTTGTGACATAAATAATATTCCAGTTATGTAAAGTTAGAAAAACTCAGGTAAATGCTTATCACTCATCTTTTTCCCACATAAGATAGCATATGCTTGTTTTCAAGGCTTGATTTAGGAGCCATTTGGTATAGAGCTATTGCATAGGCAACCCAAGCTGGGTGCAACTGTTCAACAAACTGAAGTCTCCTTGTTAAAGGTGAATCTATATCTTACGATATTGTTAAGAAAGAAAGTCATACCAAGGAAATTTCTTGTGCCATACTATCTTTATCTGCTTGATTCTACAGCTACAAAGCAATGGGTTTTCTTGATATATGTTGAAAATGCCTCTTGCAGTTAGGTACGGAATCTTCTTTCATTATTTTTTGGCTACCAGCAATAGTTCATGTTTATTTTACCCTGCTCCTAATCTATCACGTTTGGCTATCAAGAATATGCTATTCTTTTATGTCTACTGCTTGTCTAAGCAATATTATTGTTGATCCAATTGTAAGGTTATTTAGTCACAGCTGAATGAAACCCAAATGCAAACTAGAAAGTTGAGTTCCTTGCTAGCTACTACTGGTTTGTCAATGGGTTCATACTTCATAGCTGTTTCTAAATCCCCTTTTGTTTGAAAAATGGGGAAGACAGGGACTTCCTTGGGAGTTGGGACAGTTATTGTTGACAATTTTGAAACTATTTAGGAAGAGGTAATAGTGCTTGTTCTTTAGCAATTCAGACCGATAAAAGCCCTAAAATCATTTTAAGAACAGTAAGCTTATGAAAACTTTACAAAATACAAGTTCAATTGTTTAGAAATAATTAGCAATAGTACTCCTCTGAAGTAAAAATGGGAGGGTTATTTTTAAAATTAGCAAAAGTCCCTTTGAAGTACTATATCTTTGATATTCAGTTAACTTTGTGAGAGGTATCAACTACAGTGTTTGAGTTGACTAATACTATGTGAATTGTTAAGCTAGCTGCATATTGAAACATAGTAGTATAGTTTATCAATTAAACACAGTGTTTGAATTCATTGCACATTGCTTAGGTATAAGCTTTAGTTGAATTACATTTGTGTTGGCACTCTGAAGAGCTAATATGCAAGAAAGGTAAAAGAATGCATGCATAAAGTTATGTTTATTCCCTCTGTGTCTGTGATGGTAATATAGAAGAAGTACCAGGGAATCTAGCAGGTTATTCAAGTCTGTTTCAGCAGCTGAAAGCCCTTCAACCTTTTGTTCTATAGGACCTGATAGTCAATATCAAAATGCTCAGAACTCTGTACCCAATAATGAAACTCAACATGACAATGATATTACTCCATTTGTGTGACTCTTTAAGACCTTGCTGCATCAAAAGCCCTTCACCATACAGGAAGCACTGTCCTCCTACAATCTCCAAGCATCTGTTCTGCCCACTTTCTCCTCCATACTCATTTATCATCAAAGACTCGAAGGGATACTTGAACAAACTCAAGTAGTGCATGAAAATCCAACACTTGGGTATATCCTCTTTTGATATGAAATAGCCAGAGAATAGGAAAAAGGCGCCAATGAGACCGGCAATCAGAGATGATCCCATGATGAAATTTGGAACAAGTGCGCTGAAACAAGCTACAAAAGTATTTGACATTATTAGGACGATCCAGACCACCAGTGAAAAATAGAGAAATGCATCGATACCCCTCCTGAGTCCGACTAGCCAGTATACGGGAACAGTGTAAAGCAGAGCAATGATTAGCAGGAAAGGAAGGAATACCAGAGTGCTTGATATGACATACGAAGAGATTCTATAAGCTCCCCTTGAGGTTTCTCTCATCAAAATTCTTCTCTCTTGCAAATAAATTGGTAAGCCTTCTGTTGTGGAGGTAAGCAGAAAGGTGAGGGTGAAGGCCAAAAAGCCAATTTGTGTTTGTAGCTTTGAAACACTGAATGCATTCATAAAAATTGTACCAAGCACAATCCCAGCAATTATTGATTGGACTGTTCTTGTTACAAAGAGCTCTTTTGTTCTGCAAATATTATTGGAAAATCTCTGACCCAATATTAGAACCTCCTTGAATAGAGAGTTGGCGTAAGAAAGGTTTGATTCTTTGACATAACTGAGCTGATCATGAGGATTTCCAATATCTTGATCATCACAACCTTGTTCTACATCAGCATTCTCTTCAGCATCTATTAGCAGGGTTTCTGTCACTTCCATGGCAAACTCGAGAATGTTAACATGCTGAGGAATTAAATGACCTGCAAATCGAAGACGCTGCTCAAGGAGACTCAAGGATCCCTGATGAAGAACAGTTCCATTTGATAACAGCAAAAGTTGATCAAACAGCTCCAGAATCCGGTAACAAGGTTGATGGATAGTCAAAACAATTGTCTTGCCTTGTTTCACAGCCATGGATTTCAACAACAATACTACATCAAGGGCTGATGCTGAGTCCAAACCCGATGTTGGTTCATCAATGAGAAGAACAGCAGGGTCATGAACTAAATCAACCCCAATGGAAACTCTACGTTTCTCACCACCTGAAATCCCACGGTTTGATTCCCCGCCCACTCTAACATTGGCAACATGCTCCAATCCAAGCTCCTCAAGCAGCTCTTTCACTCTGGCTGCAGCCTTTTCATGTCCATCGCGCAGCCTGAGACGCGCGCTGTACATGAGTGTTTCTTCCACAGTTAGAAGTGGGAAGAGAACTTCGCCTTGTGTAACATAACCGGAAACCCTCCGGAAATGGCTAGGATCCATTGGTTGGTTATTGACAAGAACATTACCAGAAAGCTTGCTCAGTGGGATCATTCCTGCTAGAACATCCAATAAGGTTGACTTTCCTGCCCCGCTTGGACCAACAATTGCCATGATTTCCCCTGGTTTAGCCACACAATTCACATTCTTCAAGATTTTTCTACTAGCTCTTGCATTTTTCCAGAATAACCAACTGAAGTCATCGACAGGCTGAGATAACCAGTAAGAAAGTTTCTGTGTTTTAATGGTATATTGCATTTTATCATCTCGAGACTCTGGTGTCTCTGTAGGAAGTTCCATAATGAAGGCAATGAAAATAGTTGATGGTATTTCTTTGCAGATTTCTTTGCAGTTTGCAAGCATATGTAGATACACTTGACAGTGACTTAAAGTACTCTTTATACTTATAATTTTATTGTTAAAATAGTTGATAAATTTTTCCATATGCTATGAAATATTAGTATTTTACTCTCTCTATGCTTCAGATTTCATTAATAACAAACTCAAACAATATAACAGATAGTATATACAAAGATCTTATATGGTTGGAAGAATCTTCCATGTGAATCATTTCTTTTACAATCTTTTTATAATCACCCAGTCCAAATGATTCTGTGGATTATGAATTTAATTTATCACATGGGTCTCACGAGAACAAATTAAATACTAAAATTTAACATTAAGTTTAGAACAGTCTCATATGTAGGGTGACCACTGACCAAGTAGATTAGAACACAAACTTAATTAAGTTTTCTGTATCATTTGTCCAGTCCAATATCCAAAATCCCAATGATTTTCCAAGCTATAATTTCTAGACATATAAAAACCATTACAAAAGAATTTTAAAACACAAATTGAAATCTATGTCATCTGTATCATTTCTACAATCCAAAATCCAAATACGTGCTTCCCACTTGTGAGGCCAATTTTAAAATAAATACTATATTATCTATATATATACCATATATGTATAAAACTGGAAATGTCATGTATGTATAACAGCTTTGGACTTGCCTGGGCTGGGTTCTTTGAGCTTAATCTTCTGGTGTATGGCCCAACTTAGGCCTCTTTGTATGTTGAAATTTTTTTGGGCCTTCTTGATTATAATAATGTTAAAAATGATGTGCTATTCTTTCATGTCAAAGTCAAATGCTTTCCTTAATTCCTTCCATATAGTTTGCCAACATTTCCAAAACACTAGAAAATTGTTACAAGGTTTTAATGCAATGAAATATGATAATCAATGTTACAATCTTTTGATAATATTGCAGATTTTGAGTGTCAAAATACTAATTATGCAGTAGGGTAAGAAGGCTGCATTGCAATGCCACAAACTCCTTCCTTAGCATCAACATCTCTCTGCATCCTAATATACCCATTTTCACCCCAACTTGTGCCCCAAGAATTCTTCACCACCCAATATTTGGTTCCATCATCTTCAACTCCATAACCAACAACAGTAACACCATGGTCTAGATTAGTTCCACAAGGTCCTGTAAATACACCGCCCGAGTAATATTGGAATTCGGAACCACTGGCATCAATGGCAACAGAAACAGGTTGATTGGCTACTGCCTTGAGCAATGCTTCCTCACTGTTTACAGGCACATCTTCATGTCCACTAATAGTTGCAGCATGGTTTGCTTCCTTGTTAGTATTGCAGGTTCCATCTCGTTCCGTGTAAGGGTAATTAGTTTCAGTCGTTAGGCCTTGATTGTTTTGGATGAATTCAAATGCCTTATCCATTGTACCGCCCTTGCAACCTTGATTATCACCATTGACATCACAGTCGACCAATTCTTGCTCAGACATGGAGATTAAGTTGCCTGTTGTCAGCTTGGTAATCCCTTCCATTGCTGCCACGGCGGAAAATGCCCAGCAACATCCTATACATATTTTTGTTATTAGATGAAGATTGTTATGAAAAATTCATGTGGGATTTAGCTGATTTTTCTAATTTCAAGTTGTTGGTACTAAAAATTGGTCACTTACCACATTGGCCTTGGTCCTTAACAGGTGTTACAGCTCCTTTCTGTCTCCAATCCATGGCAGATGGTGTTTCGGTAACATTTTCGTACTTGAAAGAAATTAGAGCAGTGTTGGGATTCATTTGAGGACTACCCTTGAATCGATTTCGTGAAGCTGTGAATTCTTCATTTGTAAGATCTGCAAATTGATTAATCCCAAGCTTGTAAGGCTTGTTGTTGGCAGCATTAAAAGACTCTATAAATGCCATATTTTCTTTGAAAAATTTGAAACGTTTTGCCTTTTCTTTGAGGTCTTCATATACTCGTCCATGTAAAGCCATCCATTGCTTATGTTTCTTGTACATTAAGGATTCATCTTGACTTGGAAAAGTCCTGGAGCTGACTTGAAACACCAAACTCGTTCCGAACACGAAGATTAAGGCCAGATAAAGACATTGATTCTGGTTTGCAACAGCCATAGTTGTTGGATAAATGAAACAAGAAAGTAATTATAATGAAGAACACTAATGATTTTTGCTTGGTGTTTTCCAACATACTTATATGCATGTATATATATAGAAAAATTTGCCACAAGTTGTCAGAAGTTAAATCTATCTACGTGCCCTGGAAATTAATCAGATTTGGACCCATTCAAAAGTTAATTATGAAACTCGTAAATTTCCCAAACTCTAGCTATAGGCCAGGGTGGGCTACAACTTGATCGATGTCTTAACTTTAATGGTGATTGTTAAGATTACGGAAATGTTTGGTATTAAATTTGTGTTCAAACCAGAGAAAAATGGCATTTGCCGTTTCATTCATGTATGTTTTTGAGCAACAATTGCTTCACGGTTCTAATTTGGAGGACTAAAACGAATTTTACCATTATATACAAGAAACTATTTGCTTCACCTTCAAGAACTATATTTTGTATTTTGTGTACATGATTAGTAAAATATATGAGTTCTATTTCTCGGAATTTTTTTTTTGATGGTATACTTTTTTTGGGCTCATGCAATTATTATTAGGATTAATTAAAGTTGACAAATCAAATATGAATTTTGCTTTCAAATTATAATGATAAAGTTGACTGATAAATCTAAGAAATAAATAGGATTTATTATAGTTGAATTTTTTTTTATTGTTTTCAAATAGAAACAGAGTGAATTAATTATTGTAAACTTAAAATGTGTATTTTCCAGAATAAGGATTTGATTAAATGCTTTTTACTTATTCATGAGGTGGGAAATTATAGTCCACACCATGTTTATTCTTCAATCAATCTTAGGCACAAGGTGAAAGTGATCCATATCTAACTATATTAAAAGTTTTACATCAAACCTTAATCCTTATTTTTACCTCAAAAAAAAAAAAACCTTAATCCTTATTTCTTTTTTTATGATTTTGTTTCCAATTGGTCAAATTTGGACTAAAATCAATCCTGTTCTTGTATACTGTATCATTAATAAATCCAAGTATCCATACAGTTGACACATGGTGGCTTCAATATTCATGTCATTAGATCATAGTTTTAATAGCACATGTATAAGAAAGTAAGAAAAGATTCCATATAACATTAATAGCACATAGTTTTACAATATATTTGGTATATTGAGACTTTGACATGGAGAAGGATAAACATTTTATATATTACATTCTGAGTAGCAGATACATATTGCCATATAGTATCAGAATATGAGCCTTTATGCAGTAGGATAAGAGGCTTCCATTGCTATACCACAGAGCCCTTCCTTGGCAGCAACATCTCTCTGCATCCTGATGTACCCATTTTCACCCCAACTTGAACCCCAAGAATTCTTCACAAGCCAATATTTGGTTCCATCATCGCCAACTCCATATCCAACAGCAGTAACACCATGGTCAAGCTGAGTTCCACATGATCCTGTAAATATACCGCCCGAGTAGAATTGGAATTCGAACCCTCCAGCATCAATAGCAACAGAAACTGGTTGATTGGCTATAGCTTTCAACAATGCTGCCTCACTATTTGCAGGCACATCTTCGTATCCGGTTATCTTGGCTGCAGCTTCCTTGTTGGCATTGCAGGTTCCATCTACTCCCTTGTAGGGATATTCAGATTCTGTGGTTAAGCCTTGATTGTTTATAATGAACTTGAATGCATCATCCATCAAACCGCCATTGCAGCCTTGATCTTCGCCCTTGGTGTCACAGTCGACCAGTTCTTGCTCAGACAGAGAGATTAGCTTGCCTGTTTTAAGCTTTGTGATCCCTTCCATTGCTGCCACAGCAGAAAATGCCCAGCAACATCCTATAAACACATTTTTTGACATTAGAAGATTAAGATAAATCAAAATTAACAAAATCATTAAGATAATTTAACAAGTTTTATATTGGAAATTAGAATTGCTTACCACATTGGCCTTGGTCCTTAATTGGTGTTACAGCTCCTTTCTTTCTCCAATCCATGGCGGATGGAATTGCAGTAACATTTCCATACTTGAAAGTAGTAGCTCTGTCAGAACACATATGAGCCTTGTATCGATTCCAAGAGGCTGAGAACTCTTCATTTGTAAGATCTGCAAATTGATTGATGCCAAGCTTGTAAGGCTTGTCATTGGCAGCATTGAAAGAGTCGATACGTGCCACATTTTCCTTGAAGATCTTGAAACGTTCATCCTTCTCATTCTCGTCCTTGTATACTCTTCCATACTGAGCCATCCATTGCTCATGCCTCTCTGCCATTGCAGCATCTTGATCTTGAAGAGTGCGGGAAGTGACTTGAAACACTAGATTAGTTCCAAATATGAAGATTAAGGCCAAACAAAGACATCGATTCTGGCTTGCAGCTGCCATTGTTGTTGATAAATGATTTAGAGCAGAAATGAATGAAAGCAAACTGATGAATTGTTGTTGATGTTTTTTGATTCTTACAGTTATGCATATATATAGAAAGCTCCTGCTTCTATGTCTAAGAGGTTTTACCTTAAATTTGGTGCTGTCACGGTACGACTTGCCAAAGATCAATCTACGTGCCCTGGAAACTATTCTGATTTTGACCCATCAAAATTTATTTTGCAAATTTCATGATTTCCCACTCTAGCTAGCTATCTACAAACTTGATTCATAGTTTGTCGTTAATGGTGATAAATGAACAAAACAAATCAATTGTTTTCCAACAAGTTTGGGTTTGTGTTCCAATGCCCTCGCATCAGAGTTTATAACAAATTTTTTAAAAAAAAATGCTGTCTTACCGTGCAGTTTCCTTCACATTAAAGTATGCTGTAAAAACATGTACCGAAAAGAAAATTGCTGTAAAAGCATACGACATAGGTGTTATCAGATCCTGATGTGCCATTACTATAGCTCTAAATCGACCAAACATGCACTTAAATGCTTTTTGATTATTTCAATTTCAGACCATGTTTCAGTCCAGCAGTCGAGCATGAACCTAAATGTACAGTTTTCCTACTTAAAATTCAATGAGTTACAGGTTTTATTATAATAAATTCACAAGTCAGATCGTAGATTTGCAACTTTCTTCTATGTTTTTGCAGAGGAGCTCTAGAACTACTCTGTTTTCTTCAATACCTCAATCCAGGATCCAGAAAGACAACAGATTAATATTGTACTCACTTTCCAACTCGTCTTGAAAAGAAGTTTGGTGCCATTGGCATTAGTGATCAAACTGACCCTGAGCTGTTATTATAAGCGGTAATAAAATTTGATATATCATCATCTGCCAAAAATGGTCAGAAACCTCTTCTAACCCACATCACAAATACAGGACAGAAGGGTGCCATGTCATTAATGTCTCATTTCGTTCATTCATTAGGCAAAAAGTTATAGAATTTACATTCTAGATCCAAAAGAGTGGTGACTTGATAGACAGAATCAACAAAATTACTTAATCTGAAGTCTGATCTCCACTAAGAAAAAACATATTCTCAGCACAAGACTTGTTTACGAAAGTATGTAACCAAACCATACTGAAAGCATGGTAAACATGATTAAACTATTTACTGCTAAACCATATAGTTGTCGAACTACATTTCTGTTATTATAAGGGGAAGGTAGATACTCTATTTCGCCACTGTGGTTTGAAGAGGCAGAACACTTTCAACTTCCTTAGATTCAGCAGCATTCTTTTCAGCAACAACTTTTGACATCCCAAACATCTGAAAATGAACCACGCTTTTAGTCAGAGACCAATATAGAATAAATAAACCGAGAAGGAAGATGATATACAACAATGTTAGCATGGAGATAAGGTTAGAACCTTTTGGATGGTCTTCTTAAAGCAAGTTTTGTGTTCATCCATTGAGGCATTGATGAACTCATCAATGTGATCCTTTATGTCTTCAAGAAAGGTGGCCTGCTCATTCTTCTTCTTCCTGCATGAAGATGCAGCTGGGGTTGGAGTAGCAGTTGCTGAAGATACAGCTGGGGCTGGAGTAGCAGTTGCTGAAGATACAGCTGGGGCTGGAGTAGCAGTTGCCGGTTGCATTTCAGGTTGACTCTTTTGTGTTTCCATTTTCTAAGATAAGTAACCATCAACCAAGAACATAGTTTTAAACTATAGGCCAAGTAGAAAATCTTCACACTAAAGCACTAATCTAAATTATTCCATAAAGCAACATATCTGAATTGTATGAAAAACAATGCAACCATCACTCAATAGCACAAACTGAAAACACGAATTAAAACCAGCTCCACAACCCTCCCAACCCCCACCCCTCCTTCCGAAAAGAAAACAAGGTCTCGATATGATGAAATTAAAGCAATAGACATTTACAAGCAACTGACTTAAAAGATTACAGTTTTCGATTTACATTAGCTCTACCCAGAGCTTTACTTTATAATAATGATCCTCTTAAGTGCAAAGAAGAACAGAAAATTTCTAATACCAACGCACGCACCATATAGCCAATTGATACAGACAAAAAAGCAAACACTTGGGCTGCAACTTTACAACTCCTACAGTTTGCAACTACAACCCATATTATAAAATCAAAAGCAGCAGATCATTGTAATTTTCAAGAAAATGACCAACCATAAAACAATATACTACACACCACTACTAACCACCATAACCTTGTAACATAATACTAATTTTCCTTCATACTAAGTTAAATTTCACACTTATTTTTTCCCATCACCAGCAAACACAAGAAATTAAAATCCTAATCTTTCCGCAATATTTCCCAAACAGATTCTAAATTTTGTTTTCATCTTTCCCTTCCTTAAATACAGAAAATTGCGCCGCCTTAAAAGTCGATCAAAATAGTAAACATTGAGCAAAAATGAAAAATCAATTCAAAATTCAATGTCAAGTCAATCAAATGAGATGCTATCTGTTACAAAATAGACATGAACAGATTCTAGTTCACGGAAAAGAGAAAGATACACAGAGAAAGAGGTTACCGGACCCAGAGCTTGAGAGAAACTTGATCTTTTTGTTTTTGGAGATACGGACGAGGCGGTGGAGAAGGGCGCAGCGCACGCAGAAATATTAAAACTAACAAAAATTACTTGGGGTGTACTCAACTCCGGATCTTACAATGGGCTATCTCTATACGAACATGACATGATTAAGCCCAATAAGGTCCACTTCTAAAAACCAAACTAGCGCCAAGCCCTCTTGAGAGTTTTTTTTTTTTTTTAAATAAAACTCATTTTTGAACTTTTCTAAATTAGAAAATACAAAATTTTTGAAAAAAAAAGGAATTAATTTCAAAATTTTGCTTACTAATGTAAAAAATATGCCTAT